>JANCMA020330742.1:0-11789 GCA_024336925.2 Zoanthus solanderi | reverse complement strand
TTATTATAAATTAATGCCCATTTTTTTTTTTTTTTTTTTTTTTTTTTTATGATTATCGATTTTAAATGCATTTCTTATTAAACATACACATTACTACAGTTTTACAAGTAGTTAAAATTTTACATGGTTGTGAATTGAAAAAAATTTAAAAAAAACTGACGTTTCGGACTGTAGTCCTTCGTCGGAGTTAATGCATGGGTTACAAATAAAGAGGTGTTTATATAGCGATGCAAAGATACACATTTCTACTACTAGCGGAGCCCGGCGAACTAAACACAAAAGCTAAATATGGTCTATGTTGCATAGTTTACAAATTTTACTCAACCTCTGGGCTTTTTTAAAATTCAGATCATCTGATCATTCTGAAAACAATAAAAATATTACGTGAAACCTTGTGACAACTGCTCTAGAGTTTATTAAGAAAAAAGTTATCTCGCTAAGACAAGGATTCAGTTGATATTTATACATGGTATTCATTACTTTTAGTTGCTCTGAAACAACTGTTCACTTTACTGAGGTTAGTATTAGTTTTTATTTAGGCGAAAAAGGGAAAAAAAACAACTTCTTCCCATGAGGGTTCACATCCGGTCATTGCAGATTTTCTTAATGAACTCCATTGTCAAGGTGATTTTTTTTCAAAAGTCCCGCTAAAGTACTGAGCATGCGCTATTTCGTTTTAGGTCCACGCTGCATGCTGTCCGCCATTACAAGTGCTGAGTTGCTGAGTGAATGGTAATTACTTATCGTTTGTTTAATACTTTTCAAACTTAAAGATGCCAGCACGAAAGCGAGCTGCAGCTCCAAAAAGGAAAGCCGAGGATAACAAAAATAAAGATTCTGGTGGAAAGAAGCAAAAGCCGAGTAAGTATCTTAAAACCCCAAACTTAGTGGTTACAAGAGTTGTGTAAGAGTTAGCTGACTTCACTTATTTTTTGAAAAGCGTTTACTTTGTTTATTGGTAAAATAAAAATCGAAAATTTAGGGAGGTGTGCGGGTACTTCTGAAGCGCAAACAAGCGGATACAAAAGCGTACCTTCTCCCTCGTAAACGACAACCAGTTTCAAGACGTTATCTTAACGGAAGTTTGTGTATACAAACCAAAATTAAACTGAACGATGTTTTTAATCAATCACTCTTAAGTGCTATCGAAGAACTTGTGAGAATTCTAATCAATAGTTAATTTTTATAAATCCATTTCCCATTAACAGATGAGGTGTTAGATAGTGGTCTAACAACAGGCCATGTGCTCACTCTTGGTCAGGGGGATGTGGGACAACTTGGGTTAGGAGAGGACATCATGGAGCGTAAGAAACCGGCAATTGTTAAGGGTCTTGAAGACATAAGAGTTGTCCATGTGGAGTGCGGTGGTATGCATACTGTTGTCTTAACTGATGACGGCCAGGTAATTTTCTTTTGATTTATTTGCAAGCATTGATTTCAAGTATCAAATTTTCATTTTAAAGGTTAGAAGAGTACTGCAGAAAGTAGATAAAAATGAAGTTGTCAGCTAAATGGGAACAATTTTTTTTTAAAAATTGGTTTTTAGAATTGCTTTATGGAATGGCAACAACTGTTTAATGCCTTTTTTTTAAATCCACGAGTTTTTGTGATGGGACTTTTGAACTTGAAGTGTCACTCACTTACTATTAATAGTATCATTGTAAACTCTTGAGCCAAAAACTAATCAGTCAGCAGCAACTAGTGACTATGAATAAGTGGTAAATAATTCCATTTTAATATGACTACTAGAGGCACGGAGATTGTCACTGTACAATCCACAAGTCCACCATTGGGTGCCTTTGATTAAATGCTGGGGTGAACTAAGAAATGCAACTAAAATTTAAAAAGTTGTATCTAAGTCAGTGTTCTTCCCAAATTGTGGCACCTGTAACGCACTGCTGCTCTGTAATTTCCAAGTACTGCTCTGCTCTGTGCTCAAGTATGAGTCTTCAGCACGAAATTTGTCAAATTCGTGTCTTTTTTGCAAATGCCTGCCATCTTGAATTTTGTGCCTTGATTTAGGTTCATGAGTGTAGAAAGGTTTATTATCAGGACAGCCTGTGCAGTTAAACATAATAATAGGTTCTTTTTAAATTGACAAGGATCCAGAGGAGTTTGTGAGGAGCCCGTTTAGTTGGTAATGAAATTTTCTTCGCAGGGATATTGATACTCCTGTAAAGAAGGTTCGTACTAGGGTGTACACCTAAAAAGGCTCGGATAATATACATTAAGTAGGACATGAAGCTAAGAGTTTAGTTAATGATGAAGCTTTGGATAGCTGAAATTGGAATGCAATGATCAGGAAACCAAAATGATGATCGCAGCATACTAGAAAGAGGGCACTAAAATGTTTTTTGTTCTAGGGTTGAATTAAGCATTAAAACATATTTTTTATGGGTTTAAAGGCATAGGGGATGATGGAAAAACACAAGATTCAGTGCACTAGTTTCAAACCTTTCTCATGTTCTCCCAGCAAATGGTTTATTATGCTGGTAAACCTACTGAAAAGTATGTATTATTGCTTTTATGAAATAACTTTAAAATAGGCACTGAACTAACACTTTCTAACTGTGATTTACCCTCAAAATGTACCACAGTTATTTAACCAGTGACAGCACATGTGGTATTTTGGTTATTTAATAAATGTTTATAATCATCCCTGTAACATGTATAAGGAGATTAAGTTTTAAGTGATTCGAAGCAACTCACAATGATCTGATAGAGATCACACTTGTCAAGTGTGCCTTCAAAAGGCAGTAGAAGAATTAATACAACACTAACTCAGTGTTCTCCCTAAATTTTGAAGTAGAAGGAAAATAAAATAGAGTAGCCGGCAGAGGAATTTATAAAGGCCATTGGATGCAAAACAAAGTATTTATTTATTTTTTTTATTTGGATCTGAGTAGCCAGCATGGCCCAGATGACTAGCCGGCGATTTTCGCCAGTTGCTGGGGCTTACGGAGATCTCTGCTAACTGAACAGTATTGAAACAGTACACATTTAGTTTCTATCTTATCTTGTTTGAAATAAGGCAGTAATTTTATTGTTAGTATAACAACCAAAATAGTTTTACAAATAGATAAGTTCTACACCATTGTGAAAAGAATTTTTAAACGGACGTTTCAGACTGTAGTCCTTTGTTGAAGCGATGACAGAAGGACAGTCTACAGTCCGAAACGTCAGTTTAAAAATTCTTTTCACTACAGTGTAGAACTTTCTGTTTGTAAAACAGTTTCTGTAGACACACCAATACAGCATTCCATTTATAACAACTGAAATGACAGTTTAATCATCACCAAAAGGATAAAGCACAGAGCTGAGGATTGTGTCATTTAGAACAACTGCTTCATGTATTAAACATTTCAGCTGACGTCATCATCATCATCCACTTTTGATCTGGGTTTATCCCCACAAATGGGGGTGGCCGGATTTACCCCACTCTAACAGTAATCTCTCCAACTCCCACTCTCCATCTCGCTCAATTCAAGGCATCCTCCTTCTCCAAACCAACACTTTTGCTCTCCTTCTCCACTTGCATCTTCCATGCCTTCTTTGGTCGTCCTCTCTTCCTCTTGCCCTTCACTTCAAATACCAACATTCTAAGAAAATAAATCACTGACAGTGTGACTGAGAAAGTTAGTTGTTAACTGTGTGATATTCTGTAGCTTACTCAAAGGTTGAAATTAAATAAATGCCTAACAATATTTTCTTACTTTATCCTGGATGGATACCTTTTTCTCATTATTTCATATTAGAATAATGTGCAAGACACTCTAAACCATGGTTTCAATCATAAGTGCTCTTTTGTAAATATTCTATCAGAATCAAGAAGAGAAAAAATGATTTTGTAAAGAATTCACTGAGTGTTTTTCGTTTAAAAAAAGAAATTTTAATTATTTGCAACATTTTCATATTTTATTTGATGATGTCACCGTATATGACGTCATAATTTCAAGTGAATAAGATACTTCAGAAGAACATTTCATAAGAAGTTTAGAAATGTATAGCTGTCTATAGTTTAGACCATGTTAAAAGTGAATAAAAAGCTCAAATATACAAATACCTAATTATTAGGGATAAAAATAATGACCCTCTTTGAATCCTAAGGGTCTATTGAAGCTTAATCCTTTATGAGCCTAGTGGCTAGTGTTCAGCAGATGATAATTTTTTGACTCCCCCTAGACGGGACACAAATCCATCACAGGTCAGCTCACAGCAGACGCTGGTACTCATTTACCTATCCTAGAATGATGGAAAGCTGAGTTAGCTAAGGCGCACAAATATTCGAATCTCGGCAAAGCCGGGATCGAACCAGCGACCTTGTGGCTAGAAGGCAACTGAGCCAACCACGTAATGATTTTTAGCTTTAAGCTAGTTGAGCGTTGTACCTGCTACGAGGCGGTAACTTTTTAAGCGGTTCATTTTGCACTGTCTGAAATTTTAAAATCAGAACAGAACTATGCCATTTTAAAGATTATTTTACATATTGTTATGTTCCATATAAACTTGATGAGCTAGATATAAAACAATCGGAATAACCAGATTAATACTGTAACAATATGTGTTACATCACGTAGCTACACGCGATCTTCCAGTGTTCCCGGATGTTTGGCTCTCAGATTATAAAATATATATTCTTGTTTATGCGAGTTTTGTGCTATTATTACAGATATATATATTTACAAATACTAGAAGAGTCATACAGTCATTCTTTCTAATGACTGTTTTCCTATAGTTTGTGAGTAGCTCTGATTGGTCAAAGATGAAATTTATTTTTCATTCCTGGTTATTTATCAGTTTTCATTGGTCTTAATGCACCTATAAAGGGTGGGGATTTGATATTTTATCTTCCAAAAAAATGTCAAAATCCCCTCTCGGGGGTCGGGCATGAGTAGATGATCAATTTATGCTAAAATCCCCTCCTTTAGACCATTTAATCTGTTGTTAAAAAGTCACAACTTGTCAAAAGCTTGCCCCAGACGAGTCTCAAACATCAAAACCCTCTCCCCAGGGCAAGGCGATTCTATCAAATCCCGATCCCTTGCTCGCCCTTCCCCCCGGCCCGGGGATAATGTTGATAGGTGCATAAATTGTGATCGGCTAACAATGCAAAATAAAGCTTTGCACCTGCCAACCCAAATTTTTACATTTTAGCTAAAATTTTACCTAAAACATGGAATATTTGAAAACTTCCCGCAATTAAAACTGAATTCTGTCATTTTCCTTTGGCTTATTTACGATATCTGCTTGTCAAGTTTTATATATAATAGACTCGGTTGGTAGTGTAAGCTGAAAGCAGGTGAACTCACAGAGACAAATTAAAATGTGCATTCAAACCATAAACATAAAAATGTAAATGGCTGTCATGTTTAATAGCTTTACTAATAATGGGTTTTCAACTAATGGCCTGTGATATCTAGCGATATTGAAGTGTTCTTGTGAGGTCAATCGAACTGTTTTGAATTTTCTTGATGATGTAAAGATTAATTTACTAAGTTTACTAGATGCCTCATTCTCGCATCGGAAACATACAGGAAAATCTAAAGACTAAACGGGTTAAATTGTGAAACGTGCCCTTATTTTCTTTTTAGATTATTTCATTTGTATTGCTATTTTGTTTTAAAATATAATTTTATGTTCGTAGGACTTGGAAAAGCCGGATATCTTGCCTTAGGAGACGCAAACGCAAGAATATTTTGATTTTTGGGAATTTCAAGGACGTAAAAATACAAATCGCTGTTTCGAAATAGTTTTTCATGCGACTGAATGAATACTCGTCCAGTTTTTAATCAACTACAAAAATTAATAACATTTTTTTCAGTGTTAGCTGTTGCCATCTGTAAAATAAATGTTTTCCAAGTTGTCACATTTTCAAATCGTAAATAACGAAACAACATACATATACACATTTATACAAAAACTAAATTTCAACTCTTTATTAAACTAATATCTTCGAGAAAAAAAATAAAACATCTTAAAAAACAAAATTAAAATTCTATAAAAAATACGTTACTTAAAAGTTCGCATTCTCTATGGCTGTCTTGAAGTCCTCGAGTGACTATTTTTCTCATGTTGTCAGAGAGCGAGGTCTAGATTTTTGTAACGTATAAATATCGAATGCTCTCAAATTTATATTTCGTTTTTCTTGGTATAGGTAAGGCTAGCATTTTCTTATAATATCTAAATTATACGTTTGCTCAAAGAATCTAATTTAGCACAATTTCTAGTACCGCAAAAGCGCCAGATAAGAAAGCAACATTGAAGTTGTGGTAGGACAAAAGTGCTAGATTTTGAAAGTGTGGTAGGACAAAAGTACCAGATATTGAAAGTGTGGTAGGACAAAAGCCTTGTATAAACCTAAATGACATTTGTATTGATGATATCTTAGATCCCTTGAAAACACTGAATTTACTGTTAACTTTTTTACATATTTGTGAAATGTGATGAGTTGCAAAAGATTTAAATTAAAATTGCTTCAGTTGCATTTCTAGATGCACGAAATAAATTCTTTGATAGCGAAAAGGCGAACGAGTCAAAATTTAAACCATTAACTTGGGTTTCTTTATTCCCTTAGAACAGGACCTGTTTTTTTTTTTTCAGTGAGATTGGTTGTTTAAAATGTACTTGACAGCATCTTTCTCTACAATAAGAAATTAGTTCATTTTTACATTTAATGGCATATTTGTTTCTTCTATTTCCTATCGATAAGGAGAAAGTCAACTCGTTTTGAATCTTACAAAAAACATTTTCCTTAGATAAGAATTATTTCAAGTTAAAAAGCTTTAAAAAAGTAAAGCAATATTCGTCTTGGCTTTTTTTGCCCTATCCAAATTTGAATCATTGATTCAGTACTCCGAATAAAAAGGTGTTTTGGAAGATTTTTAGCTGTTTTTGAAAAGACATTGACATTTTTAACTAATTGGTTTAAGGCCGGTTGAAGCAGATTTGAAAGATAAGAAACCATTTCAAGTGATTTCCATTTATTGAAGGAGATTGCTTATATGCATAAATTCAACTAGTAAGCTTGTTATTCTTATCTCACTTACTTGTAAAATTTCGAAGCGCTCCGTCGCTAATTGAAACTGAAAAAAACTGCGGTTTCCTGAAAGCCCAAGAGTTTATATTTTAGCAAAAAGCCGTGTATCAAACTTTTAGGCTCACATCGTTCTAAGTTTTGAAAAGTAATTAAGCAATTCAGACGTCACCACATCTTAAAATCCTTATTCCAAGTTACCTCGTGGTGAAATCCTCGAAGCTGGTTTTGGCCTTTGGCAAACAGTTGTAGCAGACTTTTTTTCAGTTGATCACCTGCCACACAGGTGTCTATGTACCTTGTGGGAAAAAAACGTAAATCAAAAAAAAATTTCTTTTAACACAAAATTATAAAATCAAACACAATGCCGGCTCAGTTTTAATTGAAACGCTATCATCATGAGCAGACCATACAAACACTACTTGTGTAAATTGAACATCAGGAAACTCATTAAACATTGAGCCAACGCGAGAGCTTGCTGTAATCTTCAGCAAATATTGAAAGAAGCAATAAACTGCGTTTTATTTAAAATATCAAAACCCCCACGCTGCTGACAGCAATTTGTTAAATTGTTTCAGATTTCATCAAATTGAAGCTCAAGTGAAATCCAGCCATGTTCAACGACAGTTCGAGCGATGAAGCGACACTCCGAACTTCGGCTGAGGTTGGACTCCAAGTTTTCATTCTTGTTTTCCTGTGCATAACAACACTACTAGGCAACGCTCTTGTCGCAGCTGTTATTTACTGCAGTCGCTCGCTCCATAGACCGACTTATTACTTCATAACAAATCTCTCCTTGGCTGATTTTATTGTCGCGGCAATTTATATTCCATTTTATACTGATGCAGTCCGGAAGCAAACTTGGGACTTCTCTTTGGCTTGGTGCAGAGGGCACTACGTTACGATATCTCTCAGTTTTAACGAATCTCTCGCCACCCTGTGTTTGGTAAGCTTGGATCGGTTTGTAGCTATAACACGACCGCTAAGGTGAGCTAGATATTTTATTTTCTAGAACTCTAGTTTGCTTTCTTCAAATTTGCAGACACATTAGAATCTTTTCTTTGAGAAAAAACTATTTTTGTTATTAAATATCCTTTCGTTCAGTTTGTATGAATTAATACTAAAAAGCAACACTTTAATTATTCAAGAGCCTAATGGAACTTTATTTTTTTTTTCCTATCCATCCCAAGAGAAAAAGAAAATGGTGTCGGATTCATCAACCAATTTTTTAAAACGAAAATCCATTTAAACAGCGGCTAAAATTTGTTTTGTTTTGAAGCTGTTTTTCCAATAAAATGTGAAAGATGTTTCCTTTCATTAAAGTGTTGATAACACAGATCGAACAGATGCCCTAAACAGAAAATGTTTTAAAATAGTCAACGTTGAAAGCACTTTGTGTCCATAAGAACTGAAGTCCGGATATTCTGCTTTGGTGTTTGACTGAAATGTTTTATTTAAGTAACCAAAAACTACAAATGTAAAAGGTTTTGTTCATTTGGAAACGGAAACATTAAACAGTGGCAATCATTTGATAATGACCTTTATTCATAAACATTTTCAATAAAGGACTGATCAAATTTAATGAAATATCGTATTGTGGACGCGGTTACTTCAATATCTTATATTTCTCCATTGTTTGTCATTCTGTATATTTTGTCTGTTATTTTATTCCAGTTTTTTTACGTTGAGTCGGAACGTTTTGTATTTATACTCACAGTTGTTAACGATGCATGCCAAATTTGACAAACTTACCGAAGGATTTTTCTTACTTAATCATTATTATATGTCTGATAAAAATGAAATAACTGCAACAGTTACAGTTAAGCCTGCTTCACACTAGCGAAGTAAACACAAGCGCAAGGTGATTGCGCTTACTTTTTGTCGCTTCACACTAGAAGATTTCTGACACAAGCGCAGTCGCAAGCGCAAGACAAGCACAGAAAAAACAAAATTTCCTTTTTCTTGCGCTTGCGCTTGCGGTTACGTCGCTAGTGTGAAGCAGGCTTTAGTATTGAGAGCTGCAATCCTAGGAGCAACATCTTTTTAAAAAAGACAAGAAGTTCCAAGGAGTTCTTGGGGTCGGAAATTTTGGCCAAAAGTTTTCTGGAGTCTATGAGTATCGCCGAGATTTTTTCGGGTCGCGAATAAAAAACACGGGGATTTTTTTGGTTAATTTATTTTTCATCAATTTAGAGCATGTGTTTTCAGATATTTTTTATATAATTTTGTTTTTGACCAAAACCAAAGTTGTTAAAGTTGGTATATTTTAGCTTTCCAAAATATAAATAATGAAATATTCCAATTAATGCAAAAACACTGAATATTCTTTTTCGGTATGTAAAAAAAGTAGGGCTTTTCTAGGACAATGTCTAAAATTGGATTTTTTTGGGGTATAAAATATGAACCATTGGGGCTATAATTTCTGTTAAATTTTATTTTATCATATCTAGACACACAGGATACCGCAATCTCGTTCCCGGAGCCCGCGTTCCTTATGATCCGCACCAAGAAACGGAGCTCTTGGATAATCCATTTGAAAACCCAGTTGGATTGGCTTCTTTGTTAACCGGAAGTAAACAGACGACAGTTGAACTATTTGACGTCTTTGCAATAGAAATAAAAAAGTTACAAATAAAATGACTGAAAGAACTCCAAACAAAGGACGCAAACAACCCCAAAACTAAAATCTGTCGGGCCTGTTGCAAAATTATAGATCATCCCTTGTCGGTTTTTGATCCAAACAACAATAAAAAAAAGAAATAAAGCTTGTAGATAAGGTACTTGGGAATGCCGAAGTGAACCACAATGATGGCCTAACACAGTGAGTATGCCGTCCGTGCTGTTAAAAGCTTCAAGCTTTTAATACAAAAAAAAAACTACGAAGTTTAACTTCCATTTTATACAAACGTATGGCCAGTTTTTCTTAGGGGAAAGACATATCATATAAAATAAACCTAAGCTTTCGTAGACTAAGGACTTGCCATATCCAGTAGGCAAAACGGCGAACACATTTTTCGTTTCTATAACGACTCCCTTTAATATTTCATATTGTTGTTCTTTTAAGAAATTTCTCTCTGTTTAACCTAATTTCCTTAATTAATGAAAAGTGAGTTGCCCCACGGAAATGATCCGCACTTTTGCTTTTGGTCGCCATGATTAACACGTATGCGCCCTGAAACCGGAACCCAGAAACTGGGTTTCCAGAAAGTGGATTATTCCAGAGCTCTGTTTCTTGGCGCTGGACAGAAGGAAAGCGGGTTCTGGAAACAAGATTGAGGATTCCTTGATCTGCTGCCCGCCAAAACAGTGCACTGCGCATGACTGTGAAAGTAGGTTACGCAAGTGTTTTTTACTTTCTCAAATGCCGATTTAGGTACCAATCCACCCTCACTTCCAGACGAGCTTCCATATTGGTGGCAGTTAGTTGGTTCCATTCCTTTTTCTGGGCTGTAGCGCCAGTAATGGGCTGGGGCGAGATCGTCTACGATAACAGAACTAACACCTGCAGAACGAGCTGGGGTGCTAAAGGCCTGGGGAGCAAGTTATATGCATTATTGCTGGGTTTGTTTGCTTTTGTTGGCCCAACGTTTGTTCTAATCTTTTGCTACGTTAGGATTTTCATGGTGGCTAGACGTCAAGTCAAACGAATCAGAAAAGCAACCGTTGAAGTGCAGTCCAATGAAAACCGGTCTGGAAAGCGCAGTAGATTGCTAGATGTAGGCGAAACAAAAGCCTTAAGGACAGTTTTACTGGTTCTGGGAGCTTTCGTTGTTGCTTGGTTACCATACACTGTCATATCCGTTGGAAAGCTGACAACAAGAGGATCATGGGATGTTGATTCCAGTTGGGCTAATGTCGTGTTAACAATAACCCTTTTAAATGGTTGCGTAAACCCATTTATTTATGCTGCTAAGGATTCACGGTTCCGAGAAGGGCTCAAAAAATTATGGAACAAGGTCCATGGTACGTCTCCCGATGTCTACAGTTCAACTCGCACCGAATCGATTGGAGCCAGGTCTTCACACGGAAAAGTGCCAATCAATGAGCCACCACTGCCACAGTTTAAATATGTGGAAGATTAAGCTCTAACAGAATGTTTAAGACCAATGCTTTTTTGCAAGAGTACTTTTAAAAGATCAGACATCTCTCGCACTGTGCAATTGACACGTTATATAAGCGCGCAAGTACACGAAAACCTGAAAACAAACGTTAAGAACTTGTTTTTCCGAAGTCTAATTCGCATTCAGGATACAATTAAATTAACCTATCAATGTTTCCACAAAAATGGAAGGGACCACGGAGAGAGGAGAGCTACAAATGTAAGGAATCCAAAAAAAAATTGTCATCCATAGGGTGGTAAAGTTATTTGAATAACTTCCACTTGAAACAAATAAATCATCGAAACGTTGACTAAAAATCCGAAATTTAAATGTCCACGTTCGGACATATGGTCATACTCGTGCTCCAATACATGAAGTTTTTGCTTTATAGTTTCTAGTTTCCAGGATATTGTACATTGTCTGCAATGCAGGCCCAGTACTAACATACAACGGAAGAAAACATTAACATACTTAGGTATTTCAAGCGTAAAGGTTCAGAAAATAGCAGTCAATCAAACAAAAGTACAAAGCGCTCTTGCCCTTCTACAAGACAAACTGACAGCCGTAACCCGATAAATGGGACCTTAATTAAGAAATTCGGATGGGAGCAAAAACCAGGGCAGTTGTGCAAACTGCCCAGGAAAAGAGGGGGGGTG
>JANCMA020330637.1:0-11789 GCA_024336925.2 Zoanthus solanderi | reverse complement strand
GAATAAAATAAAATTCGCTAGGTAAAATTAGACTCGTGAAGCAAGGAAACTGTAAAACTTCTCCTTTGTGTCAAAAAAATTTATTTTTCCTACAGCCAGGAAAACAGCCATACAAGCAACCCAGTATCCGCTGTTTGCACCGTCTTGTTTCATCATCAATGCCGTGGCGAACAATCTCCACTTGCGACGCCAACAGGCTTCTAACGAACACAATTGACGTGACAAAACATAAAGCCGTAAATCCAAAGTTTTTAAGAAATTTAATTTCCTTAACCCCTCAAAATCTGCTTGACTTCCGCTTAATTGAATCAAAATTTTAAACCCAGCACAGGCTAATTTTTTGCATAGCTTTCCGCCATTTTCAGATCAACAGCGAACTTACTAGCGGCGAAAATGGCGGAGATTTTTAGCAATTTTCGACTTTTTGGCGGGCCATTGAGCTTTTTTTTGTACATTAGAAAACTACCAGTGTAATTTCTGAATGCAGAACGCGACTACCGTATACTAGATTAAGGAAGTACATCAATAAAAGCCTAAACCCTGACCCCTGAAGCTAAGTTATGTTTAATTTTCCGGTTTAGGTTGCCCAGATTGTGGCAAAACGACCGAAAGCCCAGTTCAGTCAAGGAAGATCTGCCTATATACAACACCTGACGGCTATATTGGCGCTGTTTCATTTTTGTCGATTCTCGTTGTCCTCTTCATTGTAGTGGGAGCGGTTTTTGCGTATCGGTTTAGATTTCACCAGTGGCTAATTACAAAACTAACAAGCAAGTTCTCGGGCACCGTCCAAGAAAATCCAGGCGATGACCATGCAAAGAGATCTGAGGAAAAGTTATCTGATTATGAAGAAGTTCACCGTAGGAAGGGACCAGATGGAAATAGGGGTACGAGAGACAGTAAGAAGAGCAGTTTGCACAAAAGAGATGATATCCAAAATACTAGCGGTGTTATTGATTACGTTATTCCTGGAATGGCTGCAGGACAGGACCATGCGTCAACGCGGCAATCTTATATGAAATCCAGGATCAACAGAAAAGCCAGAGCCGACGCACGTGACGATATTGAGCTTTCATACGCAGGAGAAAAGCGAGAGCAGAACAATATGAATGTTTATCAGATGTTACGTACAGGAGATGATGCTGTTCATGATAATGAAGAAGACTCTTTGTACTGCAATGTTTGAGCGTTGGAAGATACAACAGGCTTAAAAATCAAAGTTTTAATATCATAACAAAGCCAATGTAAGCCTTTTAAAAACCTTTTTTGTTTTTTGTTTTTGGCGCCCTCTTTATCTTTTTTGAGGAACACTGCTTCGTTTTGTGTTGCTATTACATTTCTACTAAACTTGAATATCATCATCATCATCATCATTTACTCGTTTAACAAACAGGGATGAGACGACTTTACATCAGTTACTGCTGTCCAATTTTCTTTATACATGCATGATTAGAAAAAAAAAGAAAAGAAATAATGCTAAATAAATCCCTGTGGTAAGACAGCTCAAAAAAAAGCCACGGGCTTATACTTTTGAACTGCCTTAAGATTAAGTTTGTTAGGAGGAAAATTATAATTTAACTATCAGGAATGAAACAGTAAGGTGAGGAAAACAACAAATGCAACTAGCTTATAATTAGATGTATCTACCATTTATAGTTAGGAAACTATTTTTTAAGAGTTCTTAGGTACTGATAAAGAAAAGAGAAAAAAATGATAATAGAGCGTGCAATTATTGTTTTGATGCATTAATTAATAGGTATTTTTTAAAATTTATCTTAAAGCTGTTTGTTGTTGTTTTAGATTTAATATCATCAGGCAAAGAATTCCAGAGATTTTAGATTTAATATCATCAGGCAAAGAATTCCAGAGTTTTGGTCCTTGGCTAATGATAGTAAATTTCCTAATATTTGTTCGGCATTTTTGACATCTATAGGCATTACACTGTCTAGTTGGGTAGGAATGTACCTCAGAATTTTTATGAAACATATCACAAATAGTTTTGGAGGATATTGAGCTATTGACAGAATACATGAATAAACCTAACTGTAGAGTACGAATTCTGTCAATATCTAATAGTCTGTGTTCAAAAAATAAAGGAGCTGTATTTACATCATAACTTGACTTGGTGATAATTCTAATAACTCGTTTCTGTAATATTTTTAATCGTTTTAAATTTGATTCATATGTGGCACCCCATATTATGTTGCCATAATATAGGTACGGATATACCAATGAATAGTAAAGCCTAAAGAAAAGATCTGAGATAAATAACATTTAGTTTTTGATATTGTTCCTATAGATTTGGATATTTTCCCAGCAATTGAACTGATATGATTTTTCCAATTTAAGTACTCATCTATTTTAACTCCAAGAAATGTAATGCTTTTTTTTGATTCAATTACTTTATCATTGAAGACTAGGGGGACTTAACCTTTTTTGCCTGGCTTTAAAAATGATGTAATTAGTTTTTTAATATTAATAGACAACACACCAAATTATGTCTTTTAGTGGGTTGTTAAAGTCAACTTCTAACTCTCCAATTCATTAATTATTTCGTGGAATGGTTTTGTATAGAAAAAGACGCAGAAGTGCCGGCAATGCTTCGAGTTCCAACTTAAGATTGCATCAAAACTTGGACACGGCACCAGATTACAGACTTCCATTACTTTATATATTCAAGACATTATAGTTAGCGTTAAGAGTTTATTCCTATTGCTGCAACTGCAAGATGTATCATTATACACTTGTATATGAAGAAGATACAGTATCATGACCAATTACTCAATTTATTGTCAATCGTCATTAAGGCTTTATTGTCGGATATGAAATCCCATTTTTTAATTAAGAAATGGTCCCTGGTTAGCATGCGTCTATCGAGTTATGGTGCACGCGGAAGGTTGACGGAACAATACATGAGGAGCGTAATGAGTGCGGCTTTCCAGACTCTACAAGTCCATGCATAACTTGATAGATGCAAAGCTAAATCATGGACCATTTGTTTTAGACAATTTTGCAGCAAGTTTCCCAATCACACTATTGAGTGGTAATGTTGTTTTCAATTGTTTCACACGAGCGGCAAAGGTATGATTCAGGGAAGTTTTAAATGGAGGAAAAAATACATGCAGTATAAAATTAAAATTGTTTCACACAGAAACCAAGAAAATTGAAATTTTGAAATGTGAAAGTTTGCCGCACGAAACAAACAATTCAAAGAATGACAAAAAATACATTAGTGATTTGGCGGTAATCCTACACCGAATTGGAGCTGAACCTGGGCGGCTGATAGCACAGTTGTGAAAGATTACTTCAATAAGTTTAGGATCCGCACAGTTTGTTTTCTTCGTGTGGTCGGTGATACTTTCTTGTTCGACAGCAGCTGGAGGAGAAAGTGTCGCCAAACCTCTGGAGGTATTTTTTGATGTGTGATATTTTTTGTTGTTTCATACAAGCAGTAAACCAGTGATTCAAGTAGTTTTCAGTTGACACGAAAACGTTCATGCATTACATTCAAATTTTTTGACGCAGAAACCTACGAGGGATTGCGAGAGAGAGCGAGAAGTCACACCTCCAACAATATACGCAGTTGAGTGGATGGATGGCAACAATGGCGGCCACAATCAACCGATGGAAATGCTATCTCCTCTTAATAGCTCTTTGCTTAACTTTCTGGTCGGATACCAGTCATAATTGAGCCTATAAGAGTAAGGTCTCTTCATACTTGGAACCAGAGCACTATTCAAGGCACTTATTTCAGATGTATTAATAAGTATAACTCTTTTAAAAAAGATGTCTCTAAGTTAGACCTCGCCGGGTTTTAAATTTTATCCCTGTATACAATATAATTATTTTTAGCTGTAAATAGGTCTTCTTTTTTATAAATTTTTTATTTAAGTTCGTGATAATATTCTGTAAAATAGCTTATAGCTAAGTACTTATCACGTTAATAAAGTATGTCTATGTCTATGTCTAGTATAGGCAGCAAAACCAGCTCTGGTAAGGTTTAAAGGGTCCCAGCGGTACACTCGTACCAAGGATTGGTAAAGTATCTCCCAAAGGGAATAGGCCATTGTCTTGGTTTCGCTTACGATTTTTTGATACTTTCCTTAACTAGGTTTGCATCAAAGTGCATAGAACCCTTTTTCTTGTGTTGATATCAAACTATTTATCATATAATTTTAAGCACTTTAGCGAAGATGAATTTAAGTTGTAATCATATACATGAAAAAATTACTTGATTATGATTGGTCAAGAGCAGTGCAATTACTTTGTAATTCTGCGTGAAAATGTGTAATTTCGTACAATTACAATCTCAAAGCTAATAAGTCAATCAAAATGCAGAAGTTTTTATGACAACGATGTAGGCATGTCGAATTGTCCATGCACGCATGAACTGTCACGTTTTGCTTTTTCACCGGCATTTTTTATAATTTTTTCATGTATGTGAGTACTAAGTAATCGAACCTTTTACTCGTTCAATATGGAACTAATTTGCACTTGTGTGTTTTAAAAAGCTCAAATTGCGTTCGCCCTAACGGGCTCACACAAGTTTGATTCTTTTTAAAGTATACTCATGCAAATTAATTCCATTTTGAACTCGTAAAGGTTCGATTACATATACATTGTTATTACTCGCGGTTACTTTCAGTCCACCAAGTATCACTATTGGCCAAAATTAAATAACTATGCGGCCAAAATTAAACCAACCGAAACTATTATTTTGTAGGTAGAAGTTGCTATCACGCTTGGCAAGATCACGTTGAATAACTCATACACCCAACAGTTCCTTGTGGAAAATACTAGGTTCAAAGTGAACGAGATACTTCATTTATTAAAGGACAAAGAAGAAGATGTTCGTCTAAAAGCTGGACAGGCACTTGCCACATTCGCCTACAACGATACTGGACAGGTTTGTCAGAGTAATGGCCTGAATAGGCCAATAAAAAACCTAGAAAGGTCTGGATAGTTTGAAGTAATAAATGCCATGCAGTTTATGGGTTGTACTATAGATAATGAAGACAACTTTTTTTCATTACACTCATCAGCAATACCATGTTTTCACATTGTTTATCATAACCATTATCATCATCATAACCTCCATTACCATCATCATCATTTATCACAATAATCGTCTATCATCACTATCATCATCACCAGCACACTGCTTTCACATTATTCATCATCATCATCATCATCATCATCATCATCATCTATCAGCACAACCATCATCCCAAAGCCTTTACCACCATCATTATCCATCATCACCATCACGATCTTCACTTTCACCGCAATCATCACCACTGTAATCATCATCATCACCACCATTACGATCATCATTTTTGACTCACTAATACCAAAGTTAATAGAGTCGACTGGTTAGGAAACTTGATGACTTTCTTTGTTATATGTTTTTGTTCTCCTTTTCCCTTTTGAAATATGACGTTGACCGTGCACAAATAACAAAAGGCTTTGAGATGTAAATGAGCAAGCAGCCAATAGACTAATGAAGCATCACACCTAGAACAAAAGATTCTAAACGTGACCGTGCACAAAATATGAAACAAAGAAGCATTGTAATCTTCTTTGTAGTTTGCCAAGTTTCCTAACCAGTCCACTCTAACAACTTTGCATTGAACAAAATCATAGGCTTGTCGCAAGAATACAGTTTCCCTCACGTGATCCCTCCATCTCCTCCTCCCTCTTTCTGTTGTTTCTTTGTAATTTCTTTCTTTAAACAGAATATACCTATCACAGTTTTATTCTGTTCTTCTCATTGGTTTTCCAGACCACTCCGCTATCCTAGTCTAAATTCTCCGTGGCTGTAACACACTTCAGTTGCTAACTAGAAATACTTTTCAATCAACTTCTGTCATCTCACGCAAAGCTATCGGTGTTTTAGGTTGGATTAGCAGTTGATGATATTAAAGGTGTGCAGGAGAAAGCTGGACTTCAACGATTAGCAATGCAGGTTTTTGTTTTTCATTGTTATTGCTGTTATTACCTTTGCTATCATTGTTATAGTAAACTCAAGTCGAACAAGCGAGTTTTATCTTCTCTTTGATTTAGAATGCACTGTTTTGCTAAATTGCTAACCAGATAAAATATAAAACGCATGATATTAAGACGAAGCCTGGCTAAGTTGATAGAGACTTTGGTTGAGGTGACCCATAGGTTCAGATTCTGCTCAAATACCCAGAGTCAGAGCACAAGGTCCTTGGTTCGACCACTCGCTGTATTAAGATTTGAACATTCTTTTCTGCCAAAACTGACTCGGCTTTCTATCCTGACAATAAAGATCGTAAGTATCAGCTTCCGCTGAGAGCTAACCTGGGGTGGATTTGTGTCCCGTTCAGGTGGACTAAGCTTAACGCTACAGAAACCAAAGATAAGTGCTGACTTCATGGTGCATAAGGCTTCGTAATTAACCAATTGGTTTGCCTCCTACCAGTGGGGATACTTAACTGTTGGGAGGGTAATTTTAACTATGACACTGAAAAGCTCTTTTCGGGAAATTTTCATTAAAATAATACTGCTGTTTTATTTATTCTTTTTGTTGTTCTTTTTTCTTCTTTTCTTCTTCTTTTTTTCTTCTTTTTTCCTTCTTCTTCTTCTTCTTCTTCTTCTAATTCCTCTTCTTCTAATTCTTCTTCTTTCTAACTTCTTCTTTGTTCTTCATTTTCATCTTCTTATTATCATTGATAATTTTCACCTGTTTATCAAACAGGTAGATCTTGTACTTGACGTGGAGAAAGCTCTACCTGCTGTGTTGAGGAAGAAATTCATTACAACTCAGGAGGTAATTCACCCAAACAAAACACGATACTGGAACATCTGGTCTTTCTGGGAACAGACTATTCCTCCAGCACGGGCCTTTATGGATGCCATGAACACAGAGAAGGTCTGTTATCAAGCATCATATCCACAGTACTACGTGCTCTAGACACCTCGAAATCAATGCTATTAAAATCATTGTTTATGTTGTAATAGCCACTCAAAGCAATGCGTAAAACTATATTTTGAATCATTTTTAGACGCCATTAGAAAAGATCCAGAAGAAGCAAGAAGGACTGAAGGAAGAGCTACAACTTGTTAAGGAGAAATTGAAGACGGTTGTTCATCACACAGCACAACTTGAGTTGATGATGAAGGCCATGATGAAACATCACGGATTGTCTGTGGAACCGGAGCAAGAGGAGGGTGACGATGATTAGCTTCACGCACTGCACTAGTATCATAGTCAGTTGGTGACAGTGCTGATAATGGTGGTGACGATTGTGGTGCAAGTGATAATGGTGGAGATAATGATGGTTGTAGTGCTGTCAATGTTGATGATTTGCGGTGGTGGAAATAGTGGTCAATTGTGTGGTGGTGATTGGGATGACAATTGTTGTGGTGATGGTGATGATAGTTATTGCAATGATGTTAGTAATTGTAATGGTGGTGATTGTCTTGATAATGCTAATGTTTTAATGTCGGTTGCGATGATAATGTCAATCTTAATGAAGTTGACAATGAGCGCGACGGTGACGATGGTGGAGGCCGGTAATATATTGTTTTAAAATAAGCCCCTTGACACAAAACAAGGCAGAGAATTGCAGGACATATTTTACTTAAAACTAGAAGTAAAATTTCTAAATTGATAGCAAAACAAACCAGATCGTTCAGAATAATCAGCAACAACTTACTGTAAGCCGTGTTTTTTGCTTCTATTTTATAGGTTATAGAATGAGAATTTATAAGTTTAAACTACAGAACCTTAAAGTATGCTGCTTAAATCGAAATTTGAAAAGTTTTGAAATGAAGCAAGAAATAGCTTAATCATATTAGTATTTTCTATGGTAGTGTTTTCATATAGAATACTGAGATCAAAAGGAGTTATATCTGTCGAATATTCTGAACTAGCCTTTATCATGTTATGTCGAATTTGTTGCGTTTTTTGCATTATGTCCAAGTTAATCATTCTAATATCAAATCATTGTTATCAAATCATTGTTATCAAATCATCCAGGCAAACAATTCACATTTTTATGGCAGTTTTTTAAAATGCACGCTTCATCTTTGTAAAGGTGTCGTTTGACACGAGGAATCGAAGTATTTTTTTTAAAAAAACATAATTCAAGGCAGGGTTGTTTAAAACGTGAGTTAACTTTATTTCAGATTCTAAGGAAACTCTTCACAATAGAATAGTTACAAAGGTCAAGTAATATTGTTCAAACTTTTCATGAAAAAAAGCTTTTATAAAAATGATACTTTCTAAATACTTTACAATAATTTAATATCTTTAGCAGAGGAACTTTAACCCTAGTGAAAGAACTTTTGCTCCTTCGTATACTAAAATAGTTCTTGCTACAAACTTGTTTGGTAATATAGTCATGAATTTATTCTATTTATTGAAAATATAATATTTAAGATTGTTATATAACTCATAATTTATTGTACGAAAATATTTACTTATTAAGCATTAACTACTAGGTCCGTTAATGGTAAATTGATATTGATAGACGTAAATCTTTCCCTGTGCACTGAGAAACACATAAATGAGATTTTTGATTGGTTAAAAGATTATTGTCAATTTATGTAATTAAATTAAGTATTGCGAAAAAAAGCGTGAAGAAAACATTCAGAATTTAATGAAATTTGAATCGGTAACCTTTGCAATATCGGGGTAGCGCTCTTACCAATTAAGTCGTGAAGGCCTGTGAAGCCACAGTTGTTGTTTGGATGCCGTTAAACCTCGTTGAAACTATATGGTTTGTTTCTTAGGGTTATCTTTTCAAATAACTTAACTATCATACTTAACTACGATGTTTGTTCATAATGCCGTTAGATTCGTGTTAGCTTTATCATGGCTCTTCTCAATCGTTCTTTTCTGTGACGCATTCACTCTAGTAAAGGGCCACAAACACAACTATTTAATGATTAGTCAGCAATTGTAAGCCTCTAATTTGTAGCCGTATATCAAGTGTCACGAAAAATTACATTTTAATTAAGACATTTCCAAGTCTTAATAATTCTTCAAACATGTTCAATTTTTGTATTTATTGACAAAGATATTTTAATAACTTAATGTATATTTCTTCAACATTTGAAATGAATAAATGAAAGCAACTAAAATTATCTTTATTATTAATGTTACATTTGCTTTTAAAATATTTGAGCTTCTTGTTACAACACTTAATGGACCCCACTTATTACACTCTGTTTTGGGCGATATCAAAATTTTTCCACTGAGCTGTCTAACTCACGCGCATTTTTACACTTTGATTCAGGTATTATTGTAAGTACAGTGCCATATATTTATGTGACGGACGAATTTGTATGGAGTGCCATGTATTTAATTGATGGACGGACGTTTTTGTTACTGTTTCTAAAGACGTCTCATAACAGAAATATTGGAGTCGAGTTTCGCTACATAAAAATTAGTCTCACAAAATCTCTAAACATTTTTTCTTGGAAATCCTACCCGCCCCCTTCCACACTGCATAGATTGTATAGCACTACGCAAGGAAACAGTAAAGAGTTCGCTGAACAATAGAAAATGTATAGAATGCATCGAACTGAACACCTGTACGTAGTGAAAAGAACTTTCTCGGGACTACAAGGACGTAATAATAAAACATTTTCAGTACTTGTTTAGCTTCATGGGGAAACATTTTAAAATTGTTTCCGATTCCCAAAGTTTGAGGCGAAGATAAAAAACAAACGCATAAAGAAGACAAGAGTAAACCAGAAATGTGATTTTTCTGAGCCCTTTTGATTCGCTTTCCCGTCCTCGTTGCTTAGGGTCCCTGTCACTTTTATGTTAACAGCGACGGAAGAACAAACGTTAACGCAGCGTTTCT
This sequence comes from Zoanthus solanderi, assembly GCA_024336925.2. NCBI lineage: Eukaryota > Metazoa > Cnidaria > Anthozoa > Zoantharia > Zoanthidae > Zoanthus > Zoanthus solanderi. The sequence goes on along the minus strand of JANCMA020330637.1, from coordinate 1,950 downwards.
ATGTTCGCTGTGTCACTTCGTTTAATGTTTCACGTGTCAGTCCATTCTTGTGTCTATTGCACGCGAATAGCAGCAAAACCGAGTGCTTAGAAACACAATCGGCACGATTGTAAACGACTCAACGGACAATACGTCGCGCGTTATAAATAAAACTATTATAATTGCCTTGTCACAGTTTCCGACGCCAATTTGGCGGTTAAACAAAATGGCTAAATAAATTCATTGACAAATAACGTTAACAAAAAGAACCTATAAAGCTAAATCCTTTACGAGCCTAGTGGCCCATAGTTTCTGTAGTGTTAAGCAGATGAGAGTCTTTGACTCCCCTTGGATTGGACACTAATCCACCGCAGGTTAGCTCCCAGCAGATGCTGGTACTCATTTACCTACCCTGGAAGGATGGAAAGCTGTGTTAGCTTAGGTGGAAAAGAAGGTCACAAATATTCAAATCCCGGCAGCGCCGCGGTCGAACTGGGGACCTTGCGGTCGGAAGGCAGAGATCTTGCAACTGCACAAACCACACCCACCCAACATTAACAAAACTTTAGCTTTAAAAATGTTGCGAACTGGAATCGGAAGATTCGAACTTTAGCCATAGAAACTTAATGTAAAAATATAGAAAGCGTCCAGTTGTGATTTGAATTTTTTCATAACTTCTCTGTATTTTAGTTACGGTAAACTATATATTCAAACACTTTTTGCGTACATTTTTTTTTGCAAGCAGTAGACACAAGCACCATCAGGTGACTATTTTTCATTGTGCTGTGAAATTGTATTTTTATAGTAGTTTTTCATTTCTATGTTAGTGCTTTTATGTATCAATCAAATTGAAACTTCAACATTACCCCCCATCTGGGCAACCCCTGGGGCATTTGAACTTTTGAAATCGCTGTTAGTCAAACTCCCAGCCCCTGGGACAAGATCGCTGGTCAATTGCCCGGCCATGTGGAAAGATTTGAGTTCAAATGTCCCTGCCCCTGGGACTATAAAAAAATGTGTTTTTGCATTCTTTTAATTTAATGGCTGTAATATTTTCATTCATAAGACAGTTTTTAAATGTGCATTAAATAATCAAAGTGCAGCTGAATATTAAACTTGAACATAATACAAAGCTCACTGAACAACCGAACTTTATATATATTAAATAAAAAAGAATAGCCAATACAATGCAGACATTGAAGTTTTATAACACAATATTTTGGCTAGCCATACTCAAACTTTATATGCTGCATGTATGTATAATCAAAATGTTAGCAAATTTAAAGCCTAAAGACACTTAAATTCATCATAGGAAAATGAATAGATGCAATTTAAAATTTCGTTATGCCCTCCCTCTTTTTGTGGTTCAAATTCCCGATCCCCCGGGCACTTCCTTACGTCATATTCCCGGTTCCCGAGAAAAGGCTGCTGTAAAATGCTCGGGGGTTGTTGAAATTTCAAATTTTAAATTTATTATTATTATTATTATTATTATTATTATTGGGTGCTGCGAATTATTATTATAACTGATTCTTACAACTGGTGAAATGGGAAAGGAGTGCTTGAACTACCACAGCAGACTAGCAGAGTTGATTGCTATCAAGAAAGGTGAGGATTACTCCAAAACAATCTCATGGATATGAGCAAGAACCTCCTTTGCACTTCTAACATTTGCATTAATCTGTCTCAGAGGAACTAAATCCATATAGAAATTGAGAATACTGAAGGAGCTGTTTATTAACATTTTTTTAAAGGGACATTTAGGGTTCCATACATTCTAAATTGTTTCATCTGTTTACATTTCGCCTTTTTTTAAGTATGTTTTTACTATGCAATCTTAATTATTGTAAATAGGGTTTTTGTAAATACTATCTGATATATGTGTATTATTTGGAAGATATTGTGATTTTTATTTATGACCTTTTGTAAATAGTTTTGAATTATTATTTAAAGAATAAAAATTATTATCAT
>JANCMA020330533.1:0-11790 GCA_024336925.2 Zoanthus solanderi | reverse complement strand
CTGATGGATATTGTACCTGTTGATGATAAACGGTACCGCTACGCTTACCACCGTTCAGCCTGGTTGGTGGCTGGCAAGGCAGATCCTGCTGCTCCAGTCAGACTCTACATGCATCCAGACTCACCATTCACAGGCGAACAACTACTCAAGCAAATCATCTCCTTTGAGAAAGTCAAACTCACAAATAACGACACAGAGCAAGCTGAAAACGGCCATGTAAGATATTTGTGTAGAATGAATAACCACTTATAAGAAAGATATCCACCTAGCTTAATGCAGTTGTGTCTATCATACAAAACCTTTAAGATATTTTGTCAAGATGAAAATTGTAATGTTCACTTTAGATAATACACTTATTCAGTCTTGTAGTTAGGAGCAAATCTTCAACCAAAAATAAGGCAAAAGACTCCTTGTTGTGGTGAATATTTAATTCATGCAAAATGTATTTTATTTTATTTTATTTTTCAACAGTTCTTTTGTTATTTAAGCTTATTTTTTATATGAGCTATTCTAAACCGTTTGTTTTTGCTATCACGATTTACTCTATAGCTCAAAGGTCTTGCCGATTTTCCTTGTTTGCTTTAGAATGATACCGCGGAACGAATCAGTGTTGTCTCACTTCCATTAACAGTAACTTAATGTTTCAACTAAAGGTGCACACATTTTTTTTCATTAGAATTCAGTTTATAAGAATCACGAAGCTTAGATTTTGAAAATTTTAAGATTTTTTTAAGAATTGTACTGAGGCTCAATCACTCGACCCAAACAGCAAGTTATTCTACATTTTTCATGGCTATGGTACTACCCCGTTTCTTTAAGCTAGTTTCTATGGAAACCTTAAATGTGTTTTGATCAAGCAAAAGTGACTAAAACTACTAGACTATTTCTTGTTCGTTCTTCGCGGCTGCAGCATATTTTTCTTGTATATATTGTAAGGAATTGCTTCAGCCCCCTCGATTTAGAGAAGTTTGAAATCGAAACCATTTTATATGGACCTCTGATTAAACGAGAACCTAATAGTTTGAAACTGTTATTTAAGAATTATATAAAGCTCAAAATGTCGGGAAAAAAGTAAGATTCTTATAAAAAAAAAGTGTGTAACACAGAAAAGCCCGGCAGCAATGAAAAGGAAAGAAAACCTTACTTGCGGAAATAGCTAAGAGAGTTAAGTCTTTTCTATCGTGCTTTTCTGAGATTATGACTAACGAAAGTTGCACTGTCTACAAGATGAATATGCTTTCCGTTTAATTTATGGCGTTGATGAAGCATGTGCAATTTTTCGCACCGTAAAACAAAGAAATTGAAAGATAAATCGAAAAGTTGCGTTTTTTACAAATTTTGTTGAAATTCAAGACACATTTTAGACATGACTAATGTTTCCATTCGTTGGTAGGTTAAACTTCTGTTAATTGAAAAAGTGCTGTTTTTTAAAATCTCTAAAAGTTTGTTAGAAACAATAAAATCTCTACAGTTGTTAAGGAAAATAGAATACTAAAACACAGCTTTTGACGCACTGAAGTATATGTTGAAAGTTTCATGCTATGAATATCTTAAAGGTTTAAAATTTTTCTCATCTTGTATTTCAATTTTTATTTGGTTATTGGTGAGTTTAGCAGCACTCTGATGGTATAAAACTCAACTGACAAGCTGCTGAAATTGTAACAAGGAATGCGACAATATGGCACCTATCTAACGAGATGTCTGTAAATTTACCTTTCAGCAAATTAGTACAAAAAATGCGCTGCATCTCATCATTCTATTTTGCCCTTCTGCAGCTCATTCTTAACTCGATGCATAAATACCAGCCCCGAGTGCATATTATAAGAAAACGTGACCACACCGCGTCTGTCATCAACCTGAAGTCTGAGGAGATGAAAACATTTACTTTTCCAGAGACAACATTTATTGCTGTTACAGCTTACCAGAATCAACTGGTATGTATCACCTACATTTCACTGGGCTTCAATTTCAAACAGAAGCAATTTCACCAAAAAGCTTAAAGTTTTAATCTGTTCTTTTATTCTTTGTTAAGAAGCATTTTTGCACAAGTAATATCAAAAGATACGGAATAAACAATAGATAATTTTTCCTTTTATCAAACTAAAAGAAGACTTACTATTCGGCTTTCTTTTCTTTCTTTATAGATTCTCAATATATTCAATCTTCAGTCTTTGATCGAGTTCTTAAGAGAAAGGTAAAAGTAATCACCAAAACACACAGTTGCATGAATACACTTTTTTTTAATAAGAAGCAGTAAAATTTTGCTGAAGCTCAATGTTCCGCTTATTTTTTTCAGCAATTTGAGTCTCAGAATGTTCTTATTTTGTTCTTATATGCCATATACGCCAAACTACGTAATTTCAATACATTTAGTGACCGGGTACAAAATTTGAAGGAGATACCACAACATATGTATATTGTACAGCATAGTATTTGTTAAAGTTGGAGTTTATTAGTGTTAAAATAAGTAAGTGCGATTGATTACTGCGTTTCACCATTGTAATAAACGTTTGTCTATCCTTAACTTTTTCATTTCATCCTCGGATTGTTTTTAATTTGTTCTTATTGTTCAAACGATTTGAGCCTCACTGGTCTTATTAAGTTTGTTCTTATTACAAAAAAGTGTACCACGTTGTCAGTCAAACTCCACTAAAAAAGAGCAAGCAGGCTATATGTTCTCATTCAGCCACTGACTTAATTCATGAACTGTTTTTGAACAATAATTTAAAGCGTGTTTTATATAAAACATAAACTTGATGGTACTACTATTATCTGGAATAAGTATATTTACTAACTATCTCTGTCTACCCAATTCAGATAACTCGCCTGAAGATCGACAGTAACCCATTTGCTAAAGGGTTTCGTGATTCATCGCGATTGATTCCTGTGGAAAGGTACGAAACACGAAGTCCATTCTATTTCCAAAAATATATATTTAGAATACTTTTATAAAATCAAAGAACTTAATTAGGTGAGTTTACACATCAATAACACATAGTTAGACTTCAGAAGATGATTTTTTAAATTGATATTGCAGTATGTGATGTAAGGAGATGAGATCTCAAGCATAACATTTAGTCGCTCACTCGCTGTGTCTAAACGTTAAAAAGAGTTGCTAAAGTTTGAGGAACTGTTTTTTCTGTGACGGTGTTAATTAACTGCAGTTCGTCAGGGCCCCATATGTCTCAGTTTCACTGTGTTAATCCAATATTAAGTAGGCCTTTCTGCACTGGATCTTTGCCATCAAGAACATGCCGATGAAACTTTTATTTCACGAGTTAACCTAAAAGAAAAAAACGTAAAAGAAATTATGTTTTAGAACAGCGTAACTTAAAACTAAAGACAAAAAAATGAAGAAGTGAAACTATAAACATGTTAAAAACAAGCATGACACTGACTGATAGAGCTCGGGAAAAATAGCAGTTTCAAATTATGAAACAATGTCATCTTGTCTCTTAAAAAAGGACCACATGTGCAGTTTATTTGTTGAATAGTTTTGTTAAAACAAGTTATTGAAGAGCGTCGGTGGTTGAGTGAGCGAACTACGTGGTTTGTCTTGATTGCTGCAATGGTCAATTGCTCTGATCAGGGTTGACGCTCAACTACCCCACGACGACGAACAAATTTTTCAACTTAGAGTTGATTAAACTATATGCAGTCTTTTAATTTATCGCAAACAAATTTGTTACACGTGCACGCAACTATTAAAATTTCCACACATTAAGGCTGCATGGTCTAGATAGTTGTTAGTTTTGACTTACGTTTTTCAAAATAACGTATAATTCTAATATGTTTTGTAATTTTCAACTTTTGAATTTCAATCTGTTTAAAATTCAAAGCTTTTTCGGCTTAAATACATACTTTTTTCAGTGTAAGAAGTCAGACCTACTTTTCAACTTTGTAAAATATCTTCAGTCTCAAATATTCGCTTAAAAAACGTTTTGTAGATAAAGGCTTGTTAAGTTTGTATTTATTCGTATTTCTTTAAAGATAGTCGAAGCTCGCCAATAGTCATTCATAGACACGTAACAGTTTTAGCTTCACTTGTAAAATTACGTACATTTTAGTTTAGTTGTTTACTCACTAGAACAAATTTCATTTACAAACATTTGCCAATAAACATTTTAAAATTTCGTTATGATTTTTCAGAGTACGACTAAAACAAAAGTACTTTTATTTTCCCTTTCTTAACTTCAACTATGTTTTAGCAGGTTTTATGTTTTTGAAGCCTGAAGTTTTTTCATGTAAAAAACAGCTTCTCTACAAACAACGGGGAGTTGCAAGAAAAACAATTCTTGTTTTGACAGTGAAACTGAAAAACTTTTCATGTCTAGAATCGATAAAAATATGTACGAGTATAAATGGAATTTCCAATTTTACTTAAACAGCGACATTAATTTAATTCTAATTAATAGCACTGTATGGTTAAATGAAGGGTTTTAGACAAATTATCTAAAATAAGTTACCAGTTTGTCGAGAACACAGCCGAGCTAAGAATATAGAACTACATTTTGTTTTTCAGAGATCAACAGCATCATCACCACAATGGTTGTTATCACACAAGAAGTGCTCCAATAGATAACACTCCTTCTTTTCCTGTGTTTTCCCAGCCTAAGTGGCAGTCTGTTGTCACCGAACAGACACCACGGATGCCATTCAACGGTATGTGGACTGACTCCAAGTGGAGAAAATTGACGATCAACAATAAACGTCTGAAATTTTATTCTTCGTGTTAAACTAAAACACAAAAAATATTAATTCAACAATTCCAAAAAGAAAAGTTCCATTCTATTCTTTTTAAACATATTAAAAAACCACTAAAACCTCTGAATAAACAACTGAAATGATATTCTTTCTGATAAACTAAAACACAAAGAATAATTCTATAATTCAAAAATGAAACGGTCCATTCTTTTCTTTTCAAAAATTTAAAGACAAAAAACGAATCAGAAAACCGCAGAGTTTTCTAAAACGTGATTTTACATCTCTTTCTATATATATTTTCTTTTCCTCTAGATCTTTCTTGAAAAGTCAACAAGTTATATTGTTTATGAAATACTATACTACACGCTAGTTTTATTTATAAGGACCAACTATATATATATATAGAAGAAATTCAGGCTGTAATTTGCCAACTGAAGCGATCAACAAGGCTGATAAAGTTGACGTTTTGTTAAGCATATCAGTTGAGTTATTCACCCGGTCAAATATAGTTACAAGTTCGTAGCAGAGCTTCAAACCAAACTCCGTTATCTAAAAACTGAAAATATTAATTTTGTTAAATAATTTTATTATGTTAATTAACTACTATGAAACATTCAAATTAAAAGAACAGTTATATGCCATTTCCGAGACCGAAATTAACTGTTTCTAGTTTTTAACAATTTCTTTATTTTTTAAATACAAAATTTATAATATTCCTATACTGATTACTCGTTCCGAATAATCTAAAACATTCTTGGACCTTTCAAAAAAGTTTAACATTCTTGAAGAGACTAAATGAATTTGAACTTGAAGATATATTTAACTGAAAGTTTCTATCTTCTAATTTATGATCTATTTTATATTTATACTATCAGACATGCATTTAAAAATCTTTTGTTGGAAATATCAAATCATTTGATTATTGAGCTTTCAAAAACTTTAAATGTTAGGATTTTTCCCAAAGGATATGCAACGCTTCTTTGATTTGCATAATAATTTGAGGCCTGACCGATTATTTCAAAACAGTGTTCATCGCATGTTCCATCGCTGAATGTACAAGTGAAACACTTTAATACCAAACTTGCACTGTAAATGCCACCATTGTATTGTAAACAATTCTATTATCTCAGTATCTATCACTATTGTCATTAATTTTCCTCTACACATAGATACAGTTATCAGAAGACAGAAGACGCTGCCGAAACATGTCTGTAAAGAAACTGAAAGTTGTCGTTTATGTGTTGAATATATTAACAAGTCTGCTACTCAATCGTCCAATGTATGAAATCAATGATAAGTCTTTATTACTTTACACTAAGAAAAAGTCGATTGCATATATATGCTCTCGAAAGCGCAGTACAATAAACATAAAATAAAGAGTTTTTTTATTGTTCTTTTTAGTCCCTTGTGATGTTTGCAACTCTGTCTTTTAAAACTAAAAAGAGGAAAAAATTGTTAGACATTTTAATATGCATTCTCCCTTGATGTTCCAGCAAGATTCTGAGAAAAAACTTAGCTTATGCCTTATGGCATAAAACTTACATTTTGAAAGCTACTGTTTGTGAAAACATGTGTTTTGGAAAATATTGGAAAGTAAATTTTGTTTTGTTTTTTTCAGCATGTCTTCCAGGATCGCCAATGAGCTTATCGTTGTCAACTCTGCCTTTTGTTGCACCATTAACAACCAGCAACTTTTGTCATCAGACACCGTCGATGATAGATCCACAAATCTTACAAGGACCTCGTATTGTAGGAGGTGCTCCCGTAGGGAATGTTGCCTCTTTTTCGGTTCCCACTCCTTTATTCCCTGCGACTCTAAACTTCAACCCGCAACAATTTTGATTTCTAATCAAAGTCCTTTGTAGTTAGGTTTAATATTTGTATTGAGAGATGTATGAAAATTTTAGACAGATTTTGTATATACTTATGAATACTTATTGCTCTTGCTGTGATAATATATTTTTAGTAAGATAATTTTGCAACATATTTTAGCATTGTAACAGTTTTTTTAGTTTTCGACTTTTCACTAGCTATTTAAGACCATAAAACAATGCTTATAGAACTTTTCGAGCCAAAACGCCACAATGACGCATGAAAACATCTTCGGCAGCTATTTTCATGGGGGTTATGATTAGATTTTATAAATAACCCGAGTTTAAGTCACGGAAGAGTTTAATATTTGTGAATTCTGTGGTCATACGCCTTTTTCTCGTGGAAAACAAAACTTTCAAGTTAAGTTTTCATCAATTTTACTAGTATATCAGGGAAACCAAAACTTTAGAAAACGTAAACAGCCCAAATTATTTCTAGTCTTCAAGACAACAAAACGAACGGTAACTTTATAGTGTTTCTCAACTGGCTGTTCCTGATGAGACAGAATAACTAACACCAATCATTTTCACTCTTAAAGATTAAAAAAAAAATGTCTTTTTATAGGGCTTCATTAACTGGTTCAAAAGTTAGAATGAAGAACACCAATTATTCCTTTTCTTCAAAACAAACAAAATGAATGGTCACTTTATAGGGTTTCATCAACTTGTTCAAAAGTTACAATGAATAACACCAATCATTACTAGGATTTCATCAACGACAGATCTATAATGAATGCCACGCACCATTTTCATTTCTAGCCTTCAAGACAAAAAAAAATAGCTGTCACTCTAGACGCCGGTTTCTTCAACTGCATGGTTAAAATATTGGGGTATTCTTGGTTTACATCAAATTATATTTTGGAGAAATTAAAGGTTTAGCAGGCATCGTACTTAGTAAAACAGTAAAAACGCCTTTTTTTATGATTCTCTTTGTAGCGTTATTTACACTCAAGTCTTAATCGTAATTTTTGCCTTTTAGGCAGTATTAAGTAGGTCTCATAGACCGTAAACATCATATATTCATAAATTGAAGGGAAACATATGTTCATAAAAGTTGTTTTGAAAAATAAGCTTTAATGGAAGCTGAAATAAAAGATACTTATTTAAGAAACGCTTCTGTGTTTTGTTGGCGTCATATGGTGTTTTTGTACAGAAAATATTTTCGATGATAAACGTCGAACTGAGCTGCCAAGGTCCTGCACACCTGGCCTTGCACAGAAATACCCGCCTTATTTTATATGAATGTGTTAATTAAAACATTGATGGAAAATTTAATTTATTTTTATTTAGCTCTTAGAATATAAAGAATGGTCGAGTACATCCATATATTATTATTCTGACGATAACTTTTTTCGAAAAGATTAGAAAATAATAGAATAATTTAATCAACCTTCTACTATTTTAATACATATAAATATACAGTCATGCATATTGCCAGATACTTACAGTTACGTGCATTACTACACACATATACATTAAAAACACAGCTACAGACTGATGTGGAATTGATAATAAGCTTGTTATTTAATCTACAATTCTTACTCTTGAACAAGAAGGTCTGAAGACGCATTTGTACATTAATAAATTTTTTGAAACTCTAAGTTAAACATAGAAAATTTGACTGCATTAACAACATTCTTTAGTTTCATCATTTTTAATTGAAACTTACATGTTTCGAGGCGTCTCGCCTCTTCTTCAGAGTGTAAACATTAACCAAGCGAAAACGGCTACACTCTGAAGCCAGAGGCGAGACGCCTCGAAACATGTAAGTTTCAACTAAAATGATGAAACTATAGAATGTTGTAACTGCAGTCAAAATTACTATGTTAGTCTGTTAAACCGCCGACTTGGATAAGTTAAATAACTCTAAAATAGATTTTTTCGAGTTACGTTATATTTTTAGACAATCATGCAGTTAGAAAACTATCTGTTTTTAAAGACGACGAAATTGGAAAATACTTTGGGAGTTGAGATAAAGTCAACAACACTCAAAATTATAATAAGTTAAATCTGAAAATATTGAGAGTTTGCTTGTTCAATTAGCATTGATAGAAAACAATATCACCCTGTTCACCGTGACAATTAAGCAGTTTATTATCGTGAACTAAACTTAATGGGGATGTTGCTGATTTGAACTGTCAGAGTTCATCTGATCATGGCGCCGGGCAGCTGAGATTTTGAGATAAGTAGTGCAAAAACCATTATCTTATATCTTCTAAGGTCAAACTTCTGACGAAGTGTTAAAGAAGAAACTCATCGGCAGAGCTTAACTGGTTTTTCAAAAGAAGTGCCGACATCAAAAACTTAACCCTGTTGCGATACAACTAAAACTATGAATAATATTTTTTAATTGTTGTTTAAAATTAAAGTTCAAGTGTAAGCTTTAATCTGAATACTGTTTTGTCCGAGAAAAGGGGCAAACAAAAAACATTTGTAAAAAATGTTTTCAATTCATAAGTTGCAGCAAAAATAGGAAACAGACAAATGGTTTGTTTTTCTTGCATTATTAATTGGCTTAGTTACATCTCGTAGGAACATTTGAAATATAATCTATATTGTGACAATAGTAAATTGTAATCAAGCTTTTTGATAGCGTTAAGACCGGTACCCAATGTCGGATGATCCAAAATCATTGTTTTATCGTCTGAAAGCTGTTGACAAAAGCCTCTGTTATTACCATTTTATCAAACACAAGAAATGATTGGTGTTGTTTAGGTAAAAACAGCTGACGAAACTTTGAATTTATATAAAATAGAAAAAAATTCTTTATTGAGGCTCTTCATTTTAAAAAAAATAAATAATAGGCTGGCTTTGGCTATCATTAACAACTAAGATATTGAAATACGACTTCCTCTGTCAATGTGGTAACAAAAAGTTATCACTTACGTTCTAGACCATTTTTTGCTTCAGCATTACTTGAAAACGTTTTTAATGTCACATTTGACTATAAAAGCAGGTGTTTAGTACATTTGCTACAAAAGATTGGGTTTCATCATTGCCAAAGTGATACCGCCGGCTTACGTCTTTGCTACAATTGTCGCTCTCTCTACCCTCCCTCCCTGAGTCGAGTGTTCTTTGTCCCTGTTCAGAGGAGAATTTTAGCAAACTACTTCTTTCACTGCTTCAGTTATAAAACTAAAAGGCATTTTTTTTATGCAGCCTGTGATATCTTTCAAAATGGAAAGAAAAAAATGTAAATAATGTCAACAAATTTTGTGTTCTTTGCACTTAAAAACACAAGATGATAAAATCTTAAGAACACGGCCAAAAGTCAAAACTTTGCATTTGTAAGCAAGCCGGCCTTGATTGTGTAAAAAAGTCGATAAAAATCCGTTTATTTTTATAACAAAGGGCGATGAATGTATATTTAGAAAGCTAGCTCGGTAATCTGTATTTTTTTTCAATTTGTTAATAAGAAAGAGTTTCAAATAAACGACATATCAGAAGTAATCGATTTTAAAAGCTATTTGCACAGACAAAAGGAAAAAATTGGTTACCAAGCGCGATGTATTTGTCGCCACCCAAAATTTCTAAATGACTCGCAGCTGCCCGCCCAGCATAGAATTATCACATATGTTGCCACCTCAAGTGTTAAAACAGTTTTATTAGAACAAATGTTTATATTGTTGATAAGAGTCTTGTTGAGTGTTGAGTTAGCATTTGTTAATTGGATAATCGTCTTGGATCTGTTGTTTGGTAAAACATGCAAACTGTCAACAATTGTTCTGTGTTCCTTGGTGAGCATAAAAAATTAATCAGTTATATGATTCGTTAAGAATACCAGGCTTTTTTTATTTTGAAGCAATAAAATCAAGCTGGAAATTTTAAAAAGTGTCAACGAAAAACAGATCAAGAATCTTGATGTGTCTGATAAAATTCTTCGGAAGGGCACATACCTGCAAAACAACTTACATACTTTGTAATATAATAAAAATGACATTTATGAAATTTTGAAGAGCGCATACGTAAATGAGTGTTGACAGTTTGAACGGGTTTTGGGAGTTGTGAGAGTAGCGGCAATGTTTCAGCTAAGAAGTTGACTCTTTTACGTCGCTCAACGCCCTCGGCTTAGACTTTGAATGTGGAATGCACTGATAACAAATTTTAATCCTTTAGATGAGTTTCATTCGTATTTCGAGTAATATCATTTTCACATGCTCTTAACGTTTTGAAAAACCTTTCTCTTTTTAACATGTAGTGTGCCAAAAATAGCAGAAGTTTTGTTTTTCGAGTTTTTATACATTAAATTTTTCTTACAACAAAATTTGTAAGTTATTAATAAATGATAATGCAGTTTTATCAAGTTAATGTTTGACACATTGCTTTAAAAACTTGACAAAACCATTGTCAACATTGAGAGTGTTCTTCTATGAATTCACTGGAGGGATATGAGCTGAGTGCAATGTTTGACTTAGTTAAATAAATGAAAATTCTGTGCTTGTTTCTTCTGTTTTTTTTCTCGTTTAAACAAATACTGAACTGAAGGCTCGAAAATTTAGAAAAACTAGTACTATCAATATTTAAAATATAAATTTATTCAAATATATAACAGCGGATTCCTTTTTCGCTGATAAGAATAATTCACAATTGACGCAATACAAAATCAGAGGATGGAATAATATTTTTAATATTTAAATCTAAACCAGAACAGATTTAGAATGCACTATGGGTATCGAACCTTTCAAAGTCAATCATCGCTTTGGTAGTTAGTTTTTAGAATGTAAGATTTTTAGAATAATAACGTGTAGACCACCACAATCTGTGATTTTTATCGCAAAATCTCAGCTGTCTGTTGCATGCATGGGGTAAGACGTAGCATATTAGAAAACGCATCAGTCAATGGGATTGTGCAAGTCAAGTTTGTTGACCTCTTGGCTTTGGTTGGTTATCAACAATTCAACAGCGTTCGTAAAAAATCACAATAAACAATTACAGGAGCCCCTGACGATAACTTCTAAAATTGTTTGAAATGAATCAAAAGAATTGCTTTGAAATCTACTGAACTTATTGTTTAAAAACTTTTCGTGGAGAACATAAATTTAGCCACGTTTAATGGCCCTGAAAGCTAAGAACCTTTTACATGCAGCCCCAAAAAATTGTTCATCCGGTAGATTAATCATAACTGAAGACGATGCTGAAATTTTCTGAATTCTGTTACAACTGTTAACGTTATAATAGTTTATTAAACTGTCAATATTGCGTGAATTGTTTTCTA
>JANCMA020330427.1:0-11791 GCA_024336925.2 Zoanthus solanderi | reverse complement strand
ATCGGGGGGAACTTTTTTATCGGTGAAATTTTTGTTTATTAGGGAGGATTTTTATTATTAGAGGAATAAGTTTCATTATGTTAGAAAATGAGCTTTAAAAAAGATGAAAAGCAGTTTCGAATGACAAAGTAGAGAGAATGTTACGAGGGTAAAATTGTTGTTTATTCAGAGGAAAAACTTTATTAGCCGAATAAAAATCGTGTTTTATCAAGGGAAAAATATGGAACGAGAATTTATGATTGTCTAACCAAATGCTGAACATTAGTTAGGGATTTATCATAGGGTTAGGGTTTATTTTATAGTTTTTGGGCCATTTTAAACTTACGGTTATACCGCTGACATATTTTTTGTCACCGTGGATTCACCCTCCCTCTACTCTAGGGGAAATCGTTTCCCCTTGTAGATTCTGCCAGTTGAGTGAAGAAAATACTTTTAGTTAATGATTTTCTGTCTTTTTAATAATGGGAAAAGCCGAAGCGGGGACACCAAAAGCTATTGCAAATAGGATCAAAGCAAAAGGTCTTCAGAAGCTTCGATGGTTTTGTCAGATGTGCCAGAAACAATGCAGAGATGAGGTAAGTTAGTTGCTAGTTTATATACGAATAAACAGCAGTTTGTCGTGACATTTCTGATTTTGAAATTGTAAAACTGTTGTTAAAGTATACCAGATAAAACCTGCCATTTGTTCAGATCCAGGTTAACCAATCTCCAGTTTTCCAAGTCGTAGAAAGATATCGTGGTTAATACAGAAACTTCGATCATTATGTGCCATGTTCCTAAGTTTACTGGGTAAAATTTCCGTATTTTGGCGTACTATTGTTTAATCATGCAAACTAACCCATACCCAGACCCTAACTTCTATAGTATAAGTAATATACGCGATGAAACTGCATGCATACATAAGTACATTAAAGTCCCTTGATACATTAAAGAATTCTTTTTATACAATTCGTCAATTGTTTCTTTGGAACAGCCAACTAGTTCATTATCATCATCACATTACAAACTATACATTTGAGAATTAAAATGCCCTACCTCAATTCGGTACTGTGTTCATCTTTGCAGCTTCTACATACAGTAGGCTAATATTTGTTTAATATCTAAATCTGTTAAAATGTGTTTCCCTGATCTATAGGCACTAAGTGATCTATAGGCACTAAGTTTTCCTTTCTGTATAAATTTAACTTACATGATAAAATCCATGTCATTTAGCAAGTGAATATTATAAGACTCTGGCTTGGAGAAACAGACAGCTACTTCTCACCTACCAATTTGAATAATTATGTTTCCAAAAGGTTTTGAAAGTAGCAAAAAAATATCACTCAAATAAAAACAACAATGTTTTTAAAAGACATGTTTCGGCATGCTTATGCCATCATAAGTTTACGTGAGTTATAAGCTAGCTAATGAATAAATTATTTACAATAGTCACGTATGCATTACAAGTAATGTAACGGAGCTACAGTATAAAGCTAAAAAAGTATTAAATGAATAGAAGTGATATACTTGTTTATTGAGGTTGGGCTTATTCTTATTAATATATAAGGCTTCTTTAAGTTTAAGATCAATGGGATTGTTGGCTGTGTCTAGAATAATAAAACAAGGTGTGTATAAACTTTTGCAAGGAGATTCAGAAAAATGCTTAAAAATGTGTTCTTATCGCTTATTCATTTTAAAAGGTTCCATAGACTGTTCAGCTTTTTGCTAACTACCAACTTTCCAATTAATTGCTACAACTTTTCATTTAACTGAAACTTACGATCTCGATTTCCGATTATTCAACAAAGAAGCAACATAGTAAAGTGTACTTAATCTAACATTTATATGACCATGAGTGTCCAACTTTATCTTCTGGCTATTTTGTCATTATTAATAAAACGAATCACTCTTTTGGGTGGCGCTTTATTAGAAAAAACTTAACTGTGTTTTACACAAAATTTACAGGAGGCTCACTCGGTGGAGAGGAGACAAGTGATTGCAGTACTGGCTACAGTTCAGAACAGGAGTTAGGTGATTTTTCTTCTGAAGGTATAGGTCAATGCTTTTTCGTTCAAATAGTTGTTATCTTGTGGTCACTGTATATTAGATTTAGATAAAACCTATAGCAAACTAAGAGAAATTTAGAGTCCTTTGTACTTGTGTAATCTTTACCTGGTGACATCTGTAAAACTGGTACTCATTTGGCAACCTCGTGACGATGAATGGTGAGCTTTTGTGAAGAAGAAAGTCACACAAAGACTCAAATTTTAGCAGAGCCAGGCATCGAACCCGAGTCCTTGTTGCTGGAAGGCAGAGATCATATCATTCTGATAACCACGCCACACTATATCACTTATTTTAAAACATAATTTTTATAGATATTATGTACTTTTTAGTTTGACGGATCTGAGGAAGGAGTGGGGGATTGCTCAAAGGTCAACTAACTTAGATTGTTGGTTAAGCAAAATTTTAAGCAGCAATTTTTTCTCTAAGGAAAAATAGTGAACTTCCCATACCTGGACATGAACATCCCACAGAATTTACCGTATGGCATCTACATATCTCGTATAGTGAGATATGCTAGCCTTTGCAGAACTAAGAGTGACTTTAAAACAACAAACCCCAAATGACTTTTATTCTTTGTTTCTTAAAGCCTTCACAATTGCTGCTCCATACCTTTGTACTCCTTTTCTGACCTGTGACCTCTGGGATACTGGCGTAGTATTCAAACCAAACTGTGACGCCTTTTCTGACCTGTGACCTCTGGGATACTGGAATAGTATTCAAACCAACTGTGACGCCTTTTCTGACCTGTGACCTCTGGGATACTGGCGTAGTATTCAAACCAACTGTGACGCCTTTTCTGACCTGTGACCTCTGGGATACTGGCGTAGTATTCTAGCCAACTGTGAGCAGTGAAACCATAACTGGGAGCGCAGTTCATTTTTAGTGGTCCATCTAAGCCATTCTAAGGTGTGCAACGATTATGGAGACTGAGTTTAGACCACAGTGTAATTAAAGGCGTTATGAATGATCCTCACGGTCATGTGCGAAATTTAAGCAGTTAGGTAAGAAAAGCCGGAAAAGAAACCTGTCATGCTTCAACGGCATTTGAAACGTGATCTTATACTTGTTGAATAGTTTTTTTATCTTAATCTAGACAGCTCAAATTTTTTCGATCATTGCCCTTAGTATTTACTCCTCCTACGACTGCTCCTGATATCAGCCCTTCACTCTGGAACAATGTATGAAAGCATTTAAACCTTAACCTGTTTAAATTATGCATAGCAAAACACAATTCCTACTCAAGTGTAACAATAAAGATGATTTCTTATTTTCGACACCACTTTAGACCAAAGGGGAAGTGAAGAGAGGAAGGTATCTTTACAAGCAGTGAGAACTTCAACACCAGCTTCCCTTGAAGGGCAACTTGAAAATCTAAGCCTTGGTTAGTAGGTATTTTTGATTCAAGCTTTAATAATAATAATAGTAGTAGTAGTAGTAATAATAATAATAATAATAATAATAATAGATGAATATAAGAACAGGCAAGATCGAGTTGGAAAATACTTACAACGGAAAATTTGCAAGCATTACAACAAACCATACGCTGACAAATGGTATGAACATAAAACTGCACCATTAGTAGAGAGAAAGGATACTTTGGGACTTCCCAATGAATGCAAATAGAACAATTCAAGCAAACAGACCAGGCATCGTCATGAAAGACCACAAGAACAAAACATACCTCCTTTATTGATGTGACAGTCCACACAGATAGAAACATTTATGTCAAAGAATTTGATAAGCTGTCCAAGTACAAAGACTTTCAAATTGAGATAAAAAGGATTTGGCATCTCAAAACAACTGTCATATCTGTCGTGTTGTGAAAAGGGAATTCAAAATCATTTCAAGTCGAACACTGGAGAACTAAACTTACAAGAAATACAAATAAAAGTCCTTACGAGTACGACACACCTTCTCCGCAAAGCACTGAGCATATATCTGTTAACAGAACATTAAAAAGAATGCAAGCAGTAAAACCTTCTTGCTGCTACAGGTATCCAAGCAGACGCTGGTACCTTGCATACACAACATTTAAGGATGGAAAACTAAGTCAGCTTTGGCAGAAGGTCATAAAATCTTGGCATTGGCGGGCATCAAACCCAGGACCTCGTGGATAGAAGGCAGAGATCTTACAAACTACGCCAACCAATCCGCCACTAATAGCATTGTTGACATAGATTTAATTTAAAACATAATTACTAAGAATAAAATTAATCGAGTGAGAAACACAACCCTTTCGCTACTTGTGGACTATTGCGCATTGGTGGGTTTCATAAGGTTCCAATTCAGCGCACATGGTGGTCAGTTATACAAAAGAATCTCATTAGAATCTAGTTTGGATCTCATTATTTGACCTCATCTGTCATTGACAACCATTGTGTTATATCCTCGTGAAACCCAAGAATAGTTTTAAATCCTATATTACCATGAGACGTACCAGTAAGAAAAGCGGAAAAATAGCAAACGTAACAATTACTTTTTGTTTGTTTTAAACGACTATAAGCTCCCTATATAACAGGGGTTTTAGAGGATAATTAAAATATACCTTGTGACAATGACAATTTGCGTTACTTGAACTGTCATTTTCCAGAGCTGTCATATTTCTTTCAGAAAATTCTGCCACGTTTGAAGAAGAAGAAGACGTTGCTCTAAGGTTTAGCTTTACAAAATGGTCATCCTGGTCTCCCTGTACAGCTACTTGTGATAAAGGAATACAAGTGCGCACGCGTGCCTGCGTTGATTTGGATAACGACTCCGACAAAGATACAAGGAAGGTAGATCTAATGAAAAGAATGCTACTAGCCAATCAAAATTGTGCTGGGGACAAACTACAGAAGCGTTTTTGTAACAATCGCAAGTGTGCAGGTTTGTTGCCCACTAGTCTACATTAAATCGTATTAGTTTTAAGAAATGTCAAAAGCTGGGTAACAATATTTTTACCTTGATTATGAATAGTACCATGTGTTATTCAATACTGCTGTACAATTATGACTAGTTATACTGACTTGGTAAAAGTACTTTAATTTAATTAATTTCAGTGTCATTAGGCAAGGTTTTTCTTGCATGATAATGAGATTGAGATTCATGGACTTTTAATGTGTTACTGATTCACCTAAGATTTCTTTTCATTGACTTCTTATAAATTAAAAATTTTTTTCAATGTCATATCTAACAAATAATTTACCTGAATATCGAAAGGAAACAAACCCAACGAAAGGTAGTTTCCATATTGTAAACTTTTGCAATTGGATTATTAGTTCAACAACGCTGTGGCAAAATATTTTCACATGTATTTAAATCGTATTACGCATGTCTACAATATTGATCACCGCTGACTCTATAAGTCACATGAAACTAGTCATTAAGAACTTTTAGATTAGTGAGTAATCAGAAATCAAAAGTGCGTTCGAGGAGCTTGCATAGTTAGTATGGTTTGGGTCATTTAAAAATGGACAGATTGTGGCGATTAATCATGAATTCGTGCATGCTGGTACAAGATGCTAGCACCTAAGATGTGCACTGCTATCAATAAAAAATATGAATATGTAACATATCATTGGAAACATTTGTAATCGTATTTAAGCAATTGCGGGACAGAAGCCTGCAGTTTTTTAGGCTTCAACGGGATTTGAACCGGGATTGGAGTAAAAGGGTCTGACACCTCCATTCTGAGGTGTACGTACAACAATTATAGTGACTGGGTTTGTACTGTGAGGTAAACAGTTGCTTTAATTGCAAGCTTAGCTGCAACAATCATTTAGAAATCAATGTTTACACCACGGTGTTAATACATAAAAATAATTAATTGATCTAAAGATATTGGGATTTATGGCAATTAATATTGAAAACGTTTAGGTGCATTAATTTGTTTCTATGTTATTTAAATCGTAGTTGTTGTTTCCCAACCCAATGGAATGTGGTCAGATTGGAGCCCATGTCCCGTCACGTGTGGCAGTGGAATTAGCAGACGCATCCGGGCATGCCAATTGGAAACAGACGATTGTTCGGCACAAGTAGAATCAAAACTTTGCGGATTTGCTAGATGTCCAGGTAATTTGAATATTTCTTTGTTACAGTTAAAAACTGACCACCTGCAACAGAGTTTTACCTAGATAAATTGTAAACTATAAAGTTTTGTTAGAGTTCTTTAAAGCGTTGACAACCACAAAAATTGTTTGGCTTTATTTTCAGCGCCCATTTCAGTGGCTTCATATTATTTACTAGCACGCTAGTGCTATCTATACTTAATATCTACGTTCTAATTCTTTGAACAGAAGAATAGTTCTTTACGTTTTGGAATAATAATCAAATTATTTTGACCACTAATCTCATAACAAAAATTACATAATACAAAAGAATTTCTCACCTATAAACATTTCGTTGTCATTGTAACCGAAACGGTAACAAAGGGCTCTCCTTTATTAACTACACCGAGGCATTACTAATAGAAGCAGAACCAGAAGCGATACACTGCCATTCAAACCAAATTAGTTTCATGCATTAACACATACTCTCAAGCAATGGGAAATACGACTTGAACAAGTTTAGATATGTTTATTTACCATGAAATCACAACAATTTATCTCAAATCAGCTCAGTTCATGTAGCTACTGGTCGTCACTGTATCACTTTTAGTGGACGGCCGTTACTCTGATTGGGGTATGTGGTCGACCTGCTCGCCAACCTGTGGAGAGATGGCAAAGCGATTACGTAGTAGGTACTGTGACAGGCCTCCGCCTATGTACGGCGGCAAGAACTGCACCGGTCCGGCGCTCCAAGTTGTAGTGTGCCCTACTGTCAAATGCCCAGGTTAGTGCGAAGATAGAGTTCCTCTAATATGCGAAGAAACACCTTAGTTCCCACTTTATGACTACAAATATTTAGTATACTAGCACTCATTTGCTGTCTATACGTCAGTAGATTGTTTATTACCTAGCTACTTCCAGTACTTTTGTTTTCATTCGAATCCCATTGTTAAAGCAATGCATTGCATTGTTCACCTTCCTTAACCCTGAGCCACTGAAATTGTAAATTCAATATGGAATTTTGCTAATGTTCGGTTTGTGTTCTTTAATCCTGTTGACGGATACCATAATATCAAATGTTTAAATGCATTTAATTCAATAGTAGATGAATCTGGAGTCCAAATAAAAAAGAAACCGTAATCCATATACAAAACTGAAATGTTGCTGTTGCTGTTGGATTTGCTTACCCTTGTTGTTGGCTGCTTTATGACATAGTTTAAATAAATGTTTGTTCTTCACATCACAAGACTTGAGACGGATGTAACTATAAAGTTTAATCTAATAGTAACGCAGAAATACTTCACTCTTCCGCTAATTTTGTTCAACATTTTACCAGGAAGTACCTGACTACAAATAGAACATTCCAGAATTCTTAACCTCTCACAACTTCAACCGTGTATAATATTTGGCAACTTTTTCTCAGCAATTGTTATTCCTTGTGTGTCACGAAATAGTGGATGGAGGTTTCAGTGAGTGGTCATCCTGGGCCTATTGCAGTCAGACGTGTGCTACTAACGCACTGTCACGACGGGAAAGAAATTGCTCAAGCCCTGCTCCTATGTATGGTGGGAGGGACTGTGTCGGGAAAATGGTTGAATTACGACCCTGTGGCACCCAGCCCTGCCCGAGTAAGATGTCTTAGTATATAGGTTGATATATAGGTGAATAATTAATTAGATGTGATGACAATAAAAAAGAAGTTATTAAGAATATATTTACCAAAACTGAACCTTTGTAGTATTTTCATTTAAGGTCTGAGGTCTTCTTAACATGACATGACTTACAAAGCTCTTTAATATCTCGTGTTGGAACTTGCGTCTATTCGCTTGAAATTCCATGTCGATGTCTCAAATAAAAACGCTGACTTCTATTAATTTAGTTTATTATTAAGATTAATATGATTTTCATATTTTAAATTATAGATTATTATCGGATTTAACCAATTTATAATCATTGTATTAGCTTAGTTTACTTAATCTTAGCATGATTTTAAGTCATAGTTTTTTTAGTGTATTTGGAATGTATCTAATATGCATAATTTATGTATGTATATATGTATATATGATGATGTTGGCACAGCTGTCCACTAGCCATTAGACTTACTATAGTTTATGTCAGATTTAATGGTAATGGCAGCTACCATCGTTGTGCCCATTTTAGTAGCTGCAAGTACTTAGTGCTACCACGCACTACTATCCACAATTCTAAGTTTTCTGTTTTCAACACTTTGTTTAAAACAAGATTAGAACCACAGTATTGCAACTGTGGGAAAATACTTTATGAACGTAATGGGTAATTTATTTTGAGAAGATATAATATATCTACAAAAATGTAATCACCATCACTATCAAAAGGCGCTCAAAAACCGCATATGGCTTCTGTATGTTACCATTTTAAAATGACATTATTTACTGGTATAAATTGTTTCCACAATTTCCTGAAAAGTCAAAAGACAGAGCATTGTCACTCAATAGGTAGATGTGAATACTGCAAACGTGTACATGTAAGTGTGTGATTGGCTGCAACAAATGCAATGCCATGTATTTAAGCTTTCAAATAAAAATTGCATAGAAGACCTACTTTGATTGGTTGTAAAGTTTAACAAATAAGTTGTCTCATTTGTTTCAATTGCTGGGATTCCTTTGTATGTGATTCGTTCTTACGTTACTGGATGGCATTATGGATACGTTCGATTAACTAGACGAGGCAGGAGCCATAAAAATAATAATAAATAATAAATACAATATTTATTTAGCGCTTATCCTAAATATCTAAGCGCTTTACAAATAAATACAGGTTTGAACAGTTGAGGGTCTTAGAAAGTCCGCTTGAACGGCTCACATGTTATGACGCAATCAGGCAGCCGATAAGAAGTGCCCTCTGTTGAAGAAACAGACCACAACACCGGGATCACTACCCTGCTCTTTGCGAGAAGTGTGTGGGTTCTTTTAAGTCCCGCGACAGAGAAATCGAGAGACTGGGACTACGGTTTAACGTCCTTATCCGAAAAGACGCGAAGGTCTAACCATTTGCAGATGTTAGAGCAAAGGCAGCACCTTCTCCTCAAATATTTTAAGACCCTGAGTGTTGGTCCGGCCAGGAATCGAACCCGAGCCTCCAACACAGCAGACTGGCACCTTACCAACTGGGCTAACCAGGCAGCGGCTTACAAGTGAATAACTACGGTATTCAGCAATTATTCATACTGGAATGCTGTTAGAATCTACTGGGCATTACTAGTTAATCTACAGACATAACATAGTTAGACACATGTAAATAACTGTTTATATCAAGACACAAAGAAATTAGCGGATTAACAAGGATATAGGGAATGATTTTAAAACAAACACAGTCGCTAAAAACTGACGTTTCGACAACATCAAGTTGTCATTATCATAGCGACAAAGAAATTAATACTTAAAAAGCTAAAAGCATACCCATATTTCTGGTGTGGACATCGACAATGCTCACAAATTCTTAAATGTTCTTCAAGGTCCTGAATACAATTAAAGAGACGACTTAGTAATAGAAAAGGTCAAAACTTGTGAAAGAGGAAAAACAAAAAGTTCGGGAAAAGTTAAACTAAAATAACAGATTAATTACTTTTTTCAATACAAACAACTTGACAATAAAATAGAAGGTGAGACTCTAAAAAGAATTATCATCAGAGCATGCAATAATCTTACTATTCGACTAACATAAAATAACAAGTACGCCCACTTAGGGAGTGGCTCCACCTGAACTGTTCTTCAATTGGTACAGGATTTAATGGAGCCGAAACCAATTGTAGAACTGCACACAATTTAGGCATCCTGCTGATAAACAGTAACTGTTTTGCTTTTTTTTTTTCAGCAGCATTCTACTTATGTCTGTTCATATATCTATTATAACTGGGTTGTATTTAAGAGCCAGAAGAGAGTGCTCCGAGAGTCAACAATATGGGTCCTCTGGACCTACAACTGTCTATACTTTCAAAAACTCTGGCAACTTAATACGTTATACCATAGAAAGCACTGTATAGAAAAAAGTGACTGGCAAGCCATATACTGCAATTCTTATCTTTCTCACCATTTTCAGCAAGGCAGGGCACTGAGAGCTGTTGGGACACTGTGTTGGAGCATACTGACAGTTTGACTCGTGTTCACTGTTGATACAGACAACAAAACGTATTCATTTTTGATGAAAAGGGCTACTAAAGTTTTGCTCCACTCAGTGCTGCCACACTAAATAGGTTTTCTGTGTGCTGATAATTATACACTTTGTATACCAAGTTAAAACAGCAGATAAAAGGTTTTACTCAGGTCAATCATTACACTGGTTGGCAGAGGTTTACTCCTCTTTATAGGGGAAAAAACCTCTGCCAACCAGGGTAGTCAGTCATATAACGACAGGGCTGAATTTTAAAGAAACTTTCTTTTGGTTCATGGGGCAACCAAGAATGAATTTTTTCATAACCCTTAAAAGCTGAGGTCGTCCTATAAAAATATGAGATCATTTGAATTAATTTAAAATAACTTTGTCTAGACAGTCCATGTCCTTTGTGGTAAAAAAGCAAACGAATTCTACAACATCTGAGTAGTTGTATTTTTTGACCAAAATAAGCTTAAAATTAAATATAATTTTATAATCAAGTCTTGCTACATTCAAGTACAGATTTCTTCACTGAATACCATTTTAGAAATGTGAGTATTTTAGTGGCCATTTTATTTAGTAAATACTTGTTCTCTTGGGAATTTAAAAAGAAAATAAATGCGCATTGCACTGACAATATCTCGTTTACACTTGCTGTTTAACTAAGTAGGTTATACTTATCGAGAAATAATTATTAATTTTTATGATTTTGCTGCTACCTAACAACAAATGAAATAAAACTTTAATTGATTTCCTAAATGACATAAGCACATAGAAATACATGTTAACACTTTTATACTAGTCTATTCACTCCGACGACGGACTACAGCTACAGTCCAAAATATCAGTTATAAAATTCTTTCCACAACGGTGTACCAGTTATCAATTTATAAAACTGTATCTGAATGCATTTCAATTTCATGAACTATAACTTTTTAGCTGATTCATGAATCTTTTAAAACATTTCTTTTGACTGGCACAGACAAAATAAGAAGATGGAAAACAGATGTTTGGAAGTCACTGCTAAACCACTTACTGTCTCTGGTTCATCTTTAGCTTCACTGGGCATCCAGTTGCGTTGAATTCATATTCAGTGGTTTCATTGGTTGTATTGGCACGAACCCCATATATGCAACGAATAAACAGTTCCCCGATCTGTTCTGCAACCTTTGAACACAAACAAAGACAAAGCTGTATTAAAATTCATTTATAGATTTGCTAAATTTTAAATTAATTTTTTTAGAACTTCAGCTGATTGTTAGAAAGTTGTTTAATAAACTTTGGTTATCTTGTGCTATTTTTCTGTTATTCCTCTGACTCAGAGTCAGACGGACTCCTGCTACTGGAATTCAAATTGGTCTGGAAGTAATATATCAAACACGAGAGACAGTGTTTCATCACATTTCCAAACACTGAGAAGAGAGTTGAAAATACGACAAGCAGTGGAGTATTTTTTACAAAGTTTGAGGTGTTTGGAAATGTGATAAAATACCGTCTCGAGTGTTCGATATATCTTCTCAATCGAAACTAAAACTAAGGAGTAAACAAAGAAATAAAATCGTAAAAATATATGCTAATTAAGATCACAT
>JANCMA020330426.1:0-17629 GCA_024336925.2 Zoanthus solanderi | reverse complement strand
ATGAATTTTAACATGACACTGATGATGAATGAATGATGATGATGAATTTTAACATGACACTGATGATGAATGAATGATGATGATGAATTTTAACATGACACTGATGATGAATGAATGAATGATGATGAATTTTAACATGACACTGATGATGATGATGATGATGATGACTGAAAAGCCCCTTTAGGGGAGTTGTCTTTATGTGATTATTTATTTATTTATTTGTTTAATATTTATCTTCATGTTCATCTTCAAGTTGCTACCAGGGGCATAGCCAGCCATTTGGCTCATAGGCTCGACCTACAATTCTTTTTCACAAAGAAAAAAAAATCGAGTGAAAAATATGGGGTTAAATATTGAATTAAGAGAAGAAAAGAGCAGATCTTTATAAGCCTCTTAGTTATTTATGTTGTAGATTTAGAGGGTTAGACATCTACCAATTTGGCTTTAGTGCCCATTATAAGGGCTTCAAGTTAGTTACTACTGTAGCACATGTGTGCTGTATACATTATCTACAAATATTATTCAAAATAGGCAGTTTGGGCTACTTGATTTCAGACTCCAGTCTGCTGGAGAGTTATAAACAAAGCATTTAAATGCTGTGAACCAGTTATATTCTCACTATGGGAGGTACCACTGCTTTTAAATATAGCAATTAAAAATGACATTGAATACTGTGTTGTTAAACCCAAGTTTTTTTATTCTTTTTGCACATTGTAAATTAAATAAATACCCATTTTATGACTTTTCTTGAGTCTAGACTCCTTAAGTCTCATGATTTCCAGAAAAATCTCACATTGAAATGATAAGCTATGAATCTCCAGCTTTTTACTAAAATCTTCAGATTTTTAGACATCAATTTTCAGGTTTTTGGTGCAAAAGGATTGGAGGTCTGGGTTAAACATGATTTTTCTTGATTTAATCAATTGTAAGTTGAAATGTTTAATCATTGCTATAAGACTAGTTTAGTAGAGTACAAAGCTGATGTTTTGAGCAACAAAGGGCTAAAATGTCCGTTTTGTACCTAGTGCTCTCACTACTTATAGTTATGATGATTAAACTTGATTAAATCACTTGATGAAAATTATTACTAAGCTGTATTAAAATATGTTTCAAGTATTCCTCATTTTTTGCCAATGTACTTATGATCTGAACTATCAAGGTGGAAACTACTAGGTTTTTTTAACTTTGTAGATATAAAAAGAAATTTTAGTTTACATAATGCTTTTATTGGTTATGTGGTGCAAAACTTATGGAATAAAAGAGGACAGAAGACCTAATGGAGATGTTGGGATTGAAGGAAACAGTGGTTCAGATGGCAAAGGCAAATGGAGTAAGGTGGTACAGGCATGTGTTGAAGAGGGATGATCAGCATGTTTTGAGAAAAGCATTGGAGTTTGAAGTGAAGGGCAAGAGGAAGTGAGGATGACCCAAGAAGATGTGGAAGACGCAAGTGAAGAAGGAGAGCAAGAGTTTTGGTTTGGAGAAGGAGGATGCAAAGAATCGAGCGAAATGGAGAGTGGGAGTGGGAGAGATTGCTGGCAGAGTGGGGTAAATCCGGCCACCCTCATTTATGGGGATAAAACCGGATCAAAACTGGATTGATGATGATGAATTGAGGGTAAAGGAGAATAGGGGAAAGAGGTGAGGAGAGCGAAAAAAGGGTAAGGGTGATATTAAGATAAAAGACGGTAAAATGGGTATGTGATAAGGTAAAACATTATGGAGCAAGTAAAAAGTATTTTGTTAGTGGGAAAACAACATGAGTATGAGAAAGTAAAAAGGGTATGGGGAGAATAAGAAGGGTTTTAGGTCTTCCCATGTAATACTAATTTGTTAAACTTTTTTGTTTTAATTTTCCTCACCTTTACATTTATTCATTTATTTGAGTGATAGTAAAACTGCAATGCTTGTGGGATGTGGCTATAAAGATGAACTCAAGTATAAATAGAACAAACGTGCTAGTAGCTAACTTGAAGCCACTATATTGGACACTATGGCCACGTTGGTAACGAGCTTTACCCCTTTGGTACTGCTCCTGACCAAAATATAGTAAATTTTTATGAGCCACATAAATAGGAACTAATTTATTTTCAATTGTCGCCTGGTTACTTTGAGCAGTGCAAAAATCTTATGCCGCAATAGGCATAAGGTGTCTTTTAGAATACATCCGCAACCACTAACAAATATTTTTACTCATATTAAACATAGCTTTTCTAATTTGGAATTAAAAAACTTTATGTTTAAAACCAGAAAACATGAGTCATAAATCAAAAAGATAAAAACAGTTATTGATCTCTGCAACAAACTAAACTATAGCAAAGCCAGATTTCTTTAATTTTGTGTTGCACCAAATTTTCCTCGAAGTTCACTTTAAAAAGATTTGTCCTTGGGCTTGGTTGTTCAGAACCAGATTATTTTAACCCTGGGTACGCTTAAAGCACACTTCAGGAACACTTTAGGAA
This sequence comes from Zoanthus solanderi, assembly GCA_024336925.2. Taxonomy (NCBI): domain Eukaryota; kingdom Metazoa; phylum Cnidaria; class Anthozoa; order Zoantharia; family Zoanthidae; genus Zoanthus; species Zoanthus solanderi. The sequence continues at coordinate 15,167 of JANCMA020330426.1, read as the reverse complement.
CACTTTAGAAACACCTTAGGCACACTTTAGGCCTGCTAATCAAATATTCAGCATTGTTTTTTTTGGCACTAAAACAAGCCCTTTGAAAGAAAGTGTAAACCAGCTCTGTGCTGACAGCCTTAAGAGAAGAGGATGGGGAGGGGGGTGGGGTTGGGGGTGAAAAGAGCTTGGAGGGTGTCAGAAGGACTTCATGTGTTAAGGATAAAGGAAGATAGGGAAAACAAGCAAACAGGTTACAAAGGAGGGTGGGAGTAGAAGAGAATCAAACGAGTTGAATGAAGGTTATGAACGAAAAGGTATTAAAAGTAAAGAAAGGGTGGGGAGGTTAAGAGATCAAGAGAAAGGTTAAGTGAATATATGGGAGGGCAATAGTTGGGGTAAGGGTACTATGGGTAATGAAGGAAAGGGAAGGTGATGGGAATTTGAGAGAGGAGGGTAAGATTGGACAAATTACGGACAGAAAATATGATGGGGAGTGAGCAAGTTAAAAGATTTATAACAAATACATGTAGTAAATAACAAATGCTTGAAAAAAAAATTTCAATGTCATGCTAGCATCCCTCTAACCCACAATTAAGAACTGCAACTACTTGGAGGCTAATACAAGTCTAGTGAATATGAGCCAAGGATCACCAAGGTGTAACCATCAGTATTCAGTTTGGTTTGAACCCAGCCAGATGTTCAAATCCTGCAGCTCCATCCAGTTAGACATAATTTATTTAAACAGTTTTACAAGTAGTTAAATTTTACACCATAGTGAACTAAGAAAGAATTTTAAAAAACTGATGTTTCTGACTGTAGTCCTTCATCTCATGTTCCTTTATCTTTAAGGCATTCACTCCAACGAAGGACTATAGTCGGAAATGTCAGTTTTTTTAAAATTCTTCTTCAATTCACTACAGTGTAAAATTTAACTGCTTGTAAAACTGTTTCTATAGAAACACTGACACAGCATTCCATTTATAATTTATCTAAATTTATTGCCTTTACAGGAAGGTCATACAAATTGAGTTACTTTAAAAAGTAAACATCTAATTTAAACTAGAGGTCTAATTTAAGACTAAGAGAATGAACCTACCCATGCTGTGTTGTCCTTTAGATGACACCCTTTATAACTAATTGTATTTCGATGATTGCACTGTTTCATAAACTTCACTTCTTTTACAATATCTTGCCATTTCTGTGAATATGAAATCAGGACAATTAAATCTATTAAATTATTTTAAAGAGGGTCATGGTTCTGCTGCACAGATTAAAATTAAGGTATTTTAATGTAAATATGGAGTGGTAGGTTTTGTAAAAGAAATTGCTGGTAAACAATTAGATTCATGAACCTCACCTCCTGGGACTGCTTGCCACTAAAGGACATCTTTTTGATGGCCACAACCTCATTTGTTCTGACATTTCTTGCCTGGTAAACAAGATAATGGTTTTAATGTACAGAAATTTGTTATTTTAACATAGCTATCTTCTGAATCAAGGCTGTAAATCTATCAGAATACAAAACAGTTTTGGGTAATAAAAATATTTTTAACAACTAATGAAGAATCCTAATCAAAGCTGCCTTAGGTAACACTTTACTACAAAAACTAATCATATAAACTATGTTTTATTGTCTTCTCAACAGCATTGTCAGGTAAAACGGCTAAAAATGAAATTCCAAATATTGCATAATTAGTATTTATTGCTTTCTGCTTGAAATTGCAGTTTGAATCAGTTTAACTGACAATTTTATTGAGATGACATTGAAACATAGTATAATAAATTGGTAATTATTATAATATGAAATTATTAACCATTTGAGGCTAATGTTTTTAATTCAATAATAAAATTATCCTAGCAAAATTATTTTTAGTTCCTTCACAGTGCAAAGCAGAAATAAAGTTAGACATTGTGGTGGTAAGAAAGTTTGTACATTTTTTTAAATGAACAAATCAATATTTATTACATAGATATGAGGGTTTTACCGAACAATAGACTCAATTTTCCAAACAAAACTACATCCGGGATATGAGTGAGATATTTTCCATATCTTCACTAGTGAAGTTATTGTTGATGTCATTCCTTTGTTTTTCCTTTGTTTTTCGTCTAATTAGTAGGGGCTGGGTGGCCAGAATTTAGTTCTACCGTTTAGTCAATCTATCTATCTGTCGTATCACATTTTGATCGAAATATTCCAGGTGCTCCTTACCGAGAATTGGCCGAGAGCGGCTCGACCCAGTTCAATGACACAGGAAGCCCATGCAAAAAGTCACATATCCAAAAATCGTATACTGTGTTCATTCCTGATATTCGAACAGTCCCAGCCCCAGTTCACGATCGACATGATCGTCTTGTTTTTTAAACTTTCAAAACACTCATATCGTCATCAAACACTCATATCAAACACTCAGCTCGTTCGTTGACTAATCACTTTTAAAAGTTCATTTGATGCTTTAGAGTTTTCCTTAGGCCTGTTTCATACGTCGAACTTCACATGTGCCGAATCTAATGCTAATGAGCAAATTCTATTGTTTTACCTTATTTGCATTCGATTTGGCACATGTGCAGTTCAATGTTTGAAACAGGCCTTAGACTCTAAAAATTACAGAACATTCGCCAACTAAATAGCACCTGTCTATAAGATGCCAGTTTTAGCTGTAATAACAGACCCTTGAACACCATTGTAATCATTATCAGACATTTACTTACACTTTATTATCTATTGTCAATTATCCGAGTGTATTAGCAATCGTATTGACAAGGTTAAAAACAAAGAACTATGCATGTTGAGAATAAAAAAATTAAAGTGGTTGTTAATTGTTAATCTTTTTATACAGGCCAAAAAAAGTGGTTTTATTAATGAGGTGGTCATATTAACAAGGTAGTCGTAAGATGGGCTTTCACTGTAATTACTTACATAATAAACTGCCCCAAAACTGCCATGTCCTATCTCTCGCAGATTATCAAAAATCTCTTCTGGGTCCTGTTTGTCAAACAGGCCAGCATATTCAGAACTTCTTGTGCCCTTGACAAAGGGCATAGCAACATCAGTCTACGTCCGTCCACTGACGGACTAGTAAATGCAGTAACCTGAAGCAAAAGCAAATTTTATCAATTATTTATTTTCCCATTAGATGAACAAAATGGCTTTTAAAAAATTTTACATAATTTAAACAAAAGTGTAACTATAATTCATACTACAAATATCGTAAATTTAAATATGTGTTTAACTTTATTTCATACCTGTAAATAATATGTAATGATTATTAAAAAGGCTAAGAGGGGGCAGACAACTGTTTAACAGAATGTTTCTTGTAAGGCTTTAAATTCTAAGATTTGTCAGCTTTGCATTATAAAATAATGTCAAACATATAAGTTAGCTCAAACCAAACAAAAAATTGTTTTGAAAATTTAAACATTAAAGCCCAGTTGCTCGAATGCTGGGTAACACTAACCCATCCCCTGTTTTCAATCGTGTGAAGTCTAATTTTAGCTAGAATTTTAGAACTAACAATTTTCAGCCCTAGAAAATCTAATTAGTAATTAATATTATTTTATATGAACTGTTAATATTTTTTTACAGAAGAAATTGCAGCTTGATTCTGGCTTAGCCATTTAGCCATTTGTTGAAGTGAACCAGGCTGGACAGTTAATCAAAATTTCATAACTCATTTTTATGTGCTATATAAACAAAGTTCTTTTAAAGAATAAAATTGGCAAGTCTATACTCAAGAGCTTTGTGCACTGACTGCAAGACAATTTTTATACTGGAATTTAAATATTTTTTTACAGAAATTGAAGAAATCAAGTTTTTATGTTTTGCTTTAGCAATAATAATTTTTAGTGTTTGAAATTATCGTACATTAATTTTAGATTAACAAAATTCAACATTTACATAACATTTTAATCATTAAGTAATGTTTTCTTTCGATTCATAGAAAAATACCTTTAGGAGATAAATCTGTGCCACACCCCTTGGGTTTAAACTAATTAGAAATAACATGTTGCAACACAATACATTAATCAACAGGTTTATAAATTGCAAAACTCTTTACCAAATACTTACTCTTCAAAATTAGCAAGAAATATGGTGTCCTGAAATTTAATGATATGTTTCCTTTCCCAGAACACACAACCCTAGTAACAATTTACACTAATCATCTTAATTAGAGTGATGTACAAGTTTTATGAATGAATTAAATGTCCAGTTTTAATGTACCTAAGGTTCTTGTAGGTTGCAGTTAATAAAATTGAGTCTAATAAAAACTGCATACTTCTAGCTTTTTATTGATAACTGTCATGAACATTAATGATTTATAGCTAATTAAAAAGTATATGATGAATCACCAACCAAATGTGAGTGCAAAACGAACTGCAAGCTAGTAATATTATGAAAGATACTTGTTATCATTGTTATTGGTACTGAAAATAATTCAATTAGTTTAAGAAGTTTTAATTGTATAAAGTTATTAGCTTCTTTATCCATTTAATACTGGCATGCTGCATAAATTTGTGGGAAGGAATAACTCCGAAGTTTGACTTACCAATTAGATATTGCTAATAATTAAGATTATGGGTTAATCTTATTTCATGCTAAAAGAAATTGAAAACAGACTTAAAGACTGATACAAAACATTTTCATTAGCAGCCAAAAAAAAATCAAAACAAACTCTTTCTCTGAAACCTGTGTACATGTCTGTACATTTATAACTGGATAATGAAAAAGCTAACATTATGATAAGAAAACGATAATCTCCACTGTTAACAGATGGAAAAAACAATTTGATTCCAAGATAAAACAAAATTACAATTTTAATTTAAGTACCAAATATAAAGGAAGAGAGGAGATATGACTTCGCATACGTAAAAATCAACTAGAGCGAAACGGGAAAGCTCATTATTATAATTGTATTTCTAAACAGTTTTTAGAATCTTCTCGAATGTATGTAATATTATGCGTAAAGAGAACTTTTCCCAGAGCTTATCTAATCTCTTTAGCTTTTTGCGCTAAAGGCTATTCTGTATTCATAAACTAGGCAGGTGAATGGAATTACGAATATCGATACGATGACTTTTTTTTGAAACGAACAATTGTTTTATACACCGTTGCTTTTGATTTTGAAGCCAGAGAGGGCAACGGTTTTTAAAAACAATAACAAAAAATCCAAAACGTGCAAACCGATGCAGCGACACGCAGATATCAGGTGAAACTTGTAATTAAAAACTATTTAGTTTCTTTGAGCGATCATAACGAAAGTTATTAACAACCAATAAACTGTTCGATATTTCAACACACATCAAGCACCATCGTCCGAAAATTTATACACAAGAAAGTGCAAATATATAAAAATGCTATTCGAAAATTTTCAATTCATCCTTGATCCATAAGAATAGATACTATAAACAAATTTTACAGTTCTAATTTTCAGACTAAATGCTACATAATTTTATTTAACCGGAAGTAACATTTGCTGAATCTAGGTCGGGATTTATACCAGCGACTTTTAACCGTTATTCAAGACGATAAAGTGGCACAGGGCAAGATCTTTGGTGCAATTCGGGACGTAGTTTGTAAACAGTGTATTGCGATGAAACAAAAATATTGGAATTATCTGGTCTGAACACCAGATCTCACTCCACATAAGGGCAAAATGAACGGCATTCCGGACGTGGAAATGCGAAGATATCATTGCTAAATCATCGCGAGCCATTGTTGTACTAACACTCCATCGGCAGTACATAACACAATATTTTCTTTCAGAACTCCGAGTTATGAAACAACTCTAAAACAACAGAGTGAATGCTGAACTGTTGCATGCAAAGCAAAATAACCGTACTCATTTCGTACGATTTGATCTAATGGGTCATTTGCAAAAGTTTAGCGAACACACCCGATAATTTCTCTCTGTGTATAAAAAGTGGAACAGAAATAACCTTCCGGCGCAAAACAAAATCTACCACTGCCTTCTTCTTCTGATCACACAATTCGCGGTACATTAGATATCTTAAAAACTCTTGTAATTAAATATAGAAATTACCACTGACGAATAATCCGTTACTTTTTCAAAAACAGAAATAAACGTGGAAAAATTAATGAAACGTTCCGACCTCAAGAAAATAATACGTGCATGTGTGTGTGGTAGCTGTTTATGTGCTTTTCTGTACATGGCGTAGACAAAGTATCGACAAACTATGCAAGAAGAAATTGTTACGTAAAGATTAAATTAGACAGGTAACAACTAAGTCTACAACAGTAACGAGTATAAATATTCCTGTTCATTTCTTACTTAGGTGTATTCAAAGCCTCTGCACGGTTCCAAATTGAGCGATAGGAGAGAAAGTAACTGAAGCCATTGTCTTCCCCAACGTCATAGCGGCACTGTCATCACATTTACTTGCAATTAGGCCGAAACTTGATGCTGCAACACTCTGCCATAAACTTCTCAGCTTCAAATAAACTTCTTCTTGGCGATATACAATGCAAGATCTTTATAAAACACAACAAAAACTAACAAAATGCAAATCACTCCCAGAACAAGATGGCGACGATTCCTATCTCACGCCTGCGCGTGACGTATAGAACAAGTGTCAGAGACAATTGAGCGCGGGGGAGGGGTGAGTCACAATTTTGTAAATGGCCATTTACGGACTCCCTCAAGAGTTGTTTCCGGTTTGTTTGGAGAATATTGTTATTTACTTGGAAATTTGCATGTGAGCCATGGTTCAAATTAGCGGCATCACGTAAAATTTGTTCCCACATGTAATTCATGTGATGATGAAATCAAAGTTTCATTTCAGAATTTTAATTTCTAATATGCAGAACCTTACCTTGGCCTTAAAAGTTAAAATTGGTCAATTTTTTATCCTTTCGCATGTTGTTCCCTTCATAAAAGATGTAAGCGACTTCTTTGTAAAATAATTTAAGTATTTTATTGTTGCCAAATGGATAAAACTGAAACAATAGAATTAAAGATACCAGTCGCTTAACAACTATTGCCGTTTGCAAATATTTTTCAATAATTTGTTTATGGAAATTACATTTCACCAAAATGCGTTGTTAAGATATAAGTACAAATTCTTTCTATTTCCTCTCGTTTATATTACGTTGCAAAATGGAATTTCCTGCAATATAATCAGGAAATATTATAGTTTGATTGTAACTTTCTCTAGTCGGTGCTCATTTGAGTGTTTTGCATTTTTTGTTAACAATTCAAACTGTGTTTTTACTTGGTATAAAGAACAGAATTATGGTTGAAAACAAAACCAAAATATTCTTCAACCATTAACCTGTTTCTTTTACTGTTTTGCAGTTTCTAACAGAGAAAAATAAAAGACAAGGAAGACATTTGAAATATTACATGCAACTGTGGCTTGCAAGAACACACACAAAAAACTGTGAAAAATGAACTGAAATATTTTAGTATTTCAACACATAAAATATAACTAAAATGATAGAGTATCGAAGTTATAGGGTCAAAACATGTTTTAAAACAATACAAATTAAACAATCGTTAAAAACACATAAACGGCTGGAAATACCGAATTAGCTAAATTTGATAACGAAGTTTCTATCTGAGCTTTGGTTATTTGGCTGCAAATATCAAATATTCATTATACATATTACATTCACAATATACCAATCCAAAAAAAAAAAAATTAATAAGGCTAGATAAAAAAAATTCCCGGTTTCTCATCAGCACCCCCATTGCTAAAAAGACGCGGCATCATTTTTGTTTTTGTTTTAAAAGAGAATATTTTCGAACTTACCAACACTCTAAATATTATCCTGCTTGTTGTTGTCAATATCACTTTTGTATTTCTATCAGTTCTAAAGATATTCGTATTAATTATTTTGTAATTTATAAATGAAGAGTTATCATTATTGTCTAACAAATTGCTCTGCTACGTGCTTCTTAACCAAAAAACGTATGCTTCATTTACTTCTTAGAAAAACTCTGGTAAGAAACTGGGAATATTTTTTTTATTTAGCCAAACAGATATTATCAAAACATACTCATGAGGAAGTCGAAGGTAAGAAAAGAAGTTTTTCATGCAAGGACAATATAATGTGACCTGAAAAATGCTCGACTTTTATTTTGTATATTGGGAAAAGGTAACGTTTCTCGATACGACATCGCTCTTAAAGTAATTAACTAAAATGTGAATTTTATAACTACAAATTGCAATTTCCTCAAATGTCGAAATGCTCTATATTTAACAAAAGCAGCGAACTCTGTAAGTTCATTCTTCTACGGAAAAGTTAAACGGCATATTTCTATATATTGCAATCAACTTCAAAGTATGATGGGATATACGAATGGTAAAGTCATTAAATATTCAATCGGTAATACAATTATTATTTGTTTGAGAACTTTTAAGAATGCTCGGGGCAGAAACTCGTTCATACAACTTAACTAGTAGCAAATGGGCAAACAAAAATATGGCCAAGTAAATTAAGTAATGAATTAGAAGTTCACTCTATGCATGCAATTTTTTCGGAAAATAGAGCGGTTCCTAATGAAACTATGACAAAAGCCTCTAAGGCTAGGAACCATACAGTTACTGTAAAATCTTCAGTGAGACCACAAGAACACAGTTTTAAACGTTAACTTATCGGCCAGTATATTTTACAAACTTTATAAAATAGAGGGAAAAATTACTCGGTGCTAATTGCTCACGAGGGAGGGCTTTTTTCTTTAATTGAGGGCAAAATTACCTGGCGCTGATTGGTCGCTCGGTTTGCGAAATATGTTGTTTTGGCAACAATGGCTTCGCGGTTTGCCGAAGTTGATGAAAACAGAATTATAGATTTCACTGTTTTCTAGTAAAAACGAAAATACTAGAAAAAGTGCAAATTATTGTATAAACGTGTTTCAGAAGTCGGCAGCAGCAAGGAAAGTCCAACAACGTCTTGATTGGTTTCGAAGAAAGCGAGAGAAGAATTTTACCCTCGACATCATAAACATGTAATCGCACGGTTCCTCGTAAAATTAAGAATTAATTTCACTTGTGTTTCAATTTTTTCCAATTTTGTAAAAAATTGAAAACACTCGTGAAATTAATCCTTTATTTTACTCGGCCCCGTGCGAATACCTATACAAATTGTAATCAGTTCTAGAACTTAGTTTTTGTAACTTTATTAGAAACTGGCCACATAGTATGTTAATAAAGGGAAACGTGAAGACATTTTTTCCCTTTGTAATCAGCTTTCACTGCAAAGGGATCTCCTAATCTGTTGAGCAAGACAGAGGATGTGAATATCATTTTTAAAGATATATGTAAGGGAAGGAGGGATATTGTTTTTTTTTAAAATGAACAAGCAGAAGACGGTAAAAGTTAAATTATAGATATCTTACATAAAAATGCATGCTATGTAGTGTACTAAAAGTAATCAGAGATTAAAGTGAGTTCGAGCCGGAACTTGCATGATTAGGGTTATTTGAGAATGGACAGAATGAATTCGTACAAGCTTGTATGAAATTCTAGCACGTTTAACCATGTTAGTCGTGTACAGTTCTGCCAGTTATCAATAAAACAAATATGAGATGCACGAAAAATATACCGTTAGAAAAAATTATAACCGTAGTTACTCGATCGCTAAAACTTGAGCGTCATACCCAACCTGGTACCCAGGCTCATTTCACTAACTCAGTGAAATGAGCCTGGATACGACATTGCTTCATACCATAAATCCCAGTGTATAAGCCGAGAATTTGACCCTAAATTTTTGATACATAGTTTGAGGGTCGTCTTATACAACAAACACCAACTTTTGAAAAACGGAAAAAAAGAAAAGAGCCCAAATTTATTACTCTTTGTGGCATAAATAAAATACTATTCAAATAATTTCAACTATGACAAGATGCCGACAACGTACGCTGTTCAAAATAAACTGCAAAATAAAAATTCTGGTTAGCCAGTTACGCGTTATCCAGTTCAGCTTTTTATGCTGATATAAAAAATATTTCTTGAGTTTAATTAAGCTTCCAAAAGGGTGGTCGGCTTATATAGAGAGTAATACTTAAATCCGACTTTTTTGGCCTTGAAAACAGGGGTCGGCTTATACAAAAGGTTGGCTTGTACACCAGGATTTAAGGGTTTATCTTTGAAGAAGTTAATTTCTAGCTAACGACGAGACATGTCCATGCAAAATTATCGTGTTGCATGCAGCATTTTTAGTGTCCTTACGCAAAGATTCTGCTTTGCGGACACAGCACAATCAAGCCACAGCACACGAAACTAGAGTGTCCCCTATATCCCTTCTGATATTTTCACGCATAAGTAAATAGCCTTTTCACGCATCACGAAAAATTCATAAACCAGCTTCACATTCACAGAAAAAAAACAGGCAAACGCTAAAAGCCTAAGTCAAGTTCCATATAAAAATAAAGATTATATTTACGTTTCACAAAACATACAAATACAATCTGCAGCCTGGTTAGCATTTATTGCAAAAACTTAGATATTAAGATTGCTTTTACTTCTTTTGAAATAGGCTCATGGTTCAGTGCATAGGATCATATCACTAGTGGACTACTAAACTATGGAGATTATTCATCTAGTATGTATAAGTTTAACAAGACGCTCCAGGAGCGTATACTTGTGCCAGCTCGTGGATAAAATGTGAAAGCTTTACCGGCATGCAGGGTTCAAAATAGGTCTACACAACCAACTCTTATCCTTTTGCTCTCTTAGTCTTACTACTACTATGACTACGACTACTACTACTAAGACTACGACGACCAATACTACTATGACTATGCTATGATTACGACTACGACTACTACTACTAAGACTACGACGACCAATACTACTATGACTATGCTATGATTACGACTACGACTACGACTACGACTACTACTACTACGACTACGAATACCATTACCAGTACCACTAATACTAGGCCATTTGCTGGTACCTTTTTGTAGTACAGGAATTTATGGTAAGCACTAAAACACAGGCCGGTCCACGGCAACGTTACAGCGGAGTAAACAGAGCATTTATTGCACGCACAGTACAATACTACTGCATATTCTGCTGCTACTACTACTACTAACATTACTAGCATTACTCTCACTTCTACAATAGTGATACTACCAGTATTATTACTACTAACATTAATAACACCACTATTATTTACTACCACTGCTACTATTTATCAATATAACTACTACTACTACTTTTGTTTTTCGAGGAATAACTTATTTCATTGTTAGAATTATTGGAAGTGTTATCACTAAAATACAAACAACAGAAAGCCTGAGTACTGATGACTAGCTTTTTTAAAAAAAACGCAAAGTTTTGACATCTAAAGGTTGCAAAAATAGTGAAGGGAGTCAGTCTTTTATAAAATATATCATCTCCTTACAGCACTTACAATACACCTATGAGTTGTGTGAATAACACAAGGTCTCAAGTACAACAGAAAGCAAAGAAATACGATTGAAGTAAAAATAGTAATCACCTTGTGTTCTCCAAGGTAAAGCAAACAGCAAGACATTTGTAGACTGGCTCGTACCAGCAGCTTTGACAAACAAACAGAAAACACATTAGATTAAGGTTTTGAAAACAATCAACATCTTTTTGTGTCTCTTAGGGTGAGAAATGATATTGCAACTCGGCTTTCCAAACACAGATCAACAGTGCACTACTGATTCCAACCAATGCCTCGCATGTAGGCCGAGATTTGGCTGCTCTCAGTATTACTTATCCGGTTTTCTATATTTTTCTTCTCTTCAGTCCTTACAACAAAATCTGAGCCATCTCCCGAATTAGCTATATATACTAAACTAATATAGCTAAATCAGTTGATAAGTAAGTAAATATTTACTGTTAATGGCAATATATATAAATGGTATTTACGATTTTAATATTCACTGGTTATGTGTAGTGATAAACCTTTTATAACAGTTTAAGGGAAATTTGAAAACGCTGCAGTAAAAAGATAATCATAAGTACTTTTTTTCTTAAAGACTAACAATTTTTAATGGAAAAACGGATTGATTTTGACCAAATATTTTATTCCTAGGGTGGGTAAATTTAAAAAAACTCGCAAAATGTGTAATAACCGCCATCTTTTCTTTCTCTATCACATTTCGTAATTCATATAGCAAGATGCATCAACTTTGAAGTGTATGTATCAGTTGTGGGTTTTTTATACCTACGGAATGTTCTTACCCTTCTAATGGTGATGGCAAAAGAAAAACTCGATTAAGATTTTTCTTCATGGTGTAAGTTACGTTTAAAGTTTGCAAAAATCACTTCCGGTTTCATCTTGACCGAGTGATGGGAGGCTGGTAACTACCATATTCTTTCCTGGTACGTGACGTCAAAACCAGAATTTAGTAGTGAGAGACCGGTCCTGTTTTTAAATATCTGTTGCACTTTCTTGTAAAATATGGTAGCAAGGTATGTTATAGCTACGTAAATTGAATGTTCAGACATATCGACACAGCACCGGACTGTCACCACTAAATTCTGCTTTTGACGTCATGAACCAAAAAAACAATATGGTAGTTACCAGCCTACCATCGCTCGGTCAAGGTGAATTCAGAAGTGATTTTTCCAAACTTAAAACGCAAATTACACCAAGAAGAAAAATTTTAACCGACTTTTTCTTTTGCTATCTCCATTAGAAGGGTAAGGACTTTTGATACATACAAAAACCCCATAACTGATATATATACAACAAATATTCTAATAGGACCAACTCTAAAATCAAAATCAAAGACAGAAATTTAAAGCCAATAAACCGATCAATGCAATCAAATCTAATGTTGTGCAGTCAATACATACATCATGGTTAGTCATGGCGTCGTTTTCAAACAACGATTTCTGTTCTTTTAGGAAATCAACCACTTTTTTGTATTTTGCCTGTTGTAGAAAGAAAAAAAACCGTCAACAAACTGGTCACTACCAAAACTGAATATAAGTGACGGCCGTAACGGGCGAATAGTTTTCATCAGTTCAAAGGGTTCAGATGGCTGAATATTTACCTTGTATATTAAACGGTCAACTTTGAAAGAGTCCATCCATAACCATCGGTCAGTTTTCCATACACCCAGTAACCTGGTAAACTCTGCGATAAAAGACAGTTTACTTTATGTTTTAAATAGATTAGACAATTATAACACAACCTCCTGGTAGCTATTAAAAAGGAAGCAAATCAGGGCAGGTTATAGCAGAATTAGAAAGAAGAAAAACACAGCGATATATTTGATATCACTTGGAAAACATGCAAGTGGGCATTTTCTTTTCCAGGTTCCTAAAAAGTCCATTTTACTGAAAGAATTTAATTAAACTCCTCTTTAGACGGCAACTATCCTTAAGAATAGCGCTACAGATTCTGCATCCAAAACAGAAAAATGATATATTTAGAAAAGCGGTTATTCGGAATCAAATAAGGAAACTGTCTGAGCAAGTTAAGTATTCAACTAAAAAGCCAGAGATAAATCCAGGCTGCGTTCATAGCCACAAAGGCAGTTACTGTATGAGAAAATATTACTAACAGCCCTGTAACAAACTCAACTCTTTATATTAAGTGGCACTTTGAGAACTACTAAGTAACAACTACCTCTGACATTTAAAAAATGTAAATGTACAGCAAAATATAATGAAGGTATTGAAACTATCGAAAAAGTGTAGTTCATTAATGGTACATAGACTCTTTGTTATGTAAAGGTATTTTCCAACAATGATAATGTGTCAAACTATTAGCATGAAAATCCTTTTTGATAGAACGATTAGTACAGTTTCAAGGCATTTAGTGATCAATAACTTACCATTCTTGTAGTCACAGTGTGTATTTAGAAGATGCCAAGTCTCTACACAGACAATAAAGTTATCCTGCGCACCTGAACTGATTGGTCCACAGCCTGTCAAATAATGATCACTTTCACAATAAATACACAAACATTAAAGTTTTTCGGGTCACTGATTGGTCCATAACCTGTCAAATAATGATCACTTTCACAATAAATACACAAAAATTAAAGTTTTTCGGGTCACTGATTGGTCCACAGCCTGTCAAATAATGATCAGTTTCGATGTATAATGACTAAAATATCTGCCATGTTTTCTGAGAGAGGGGAGAGCTAAAGGAAACCAGGTCTCAAATCAAACTATTGTCACAAATCACAAATAAACAGGACGCCTTCAGTTGAAAAATCTTGTTAAGAATGAAAGTTGAAATTTTGTCATAACAGAAGCCCTAATTGTACAACATGAAATGTACAGACATATTTTAGAAAAACACAAACTAAAATAATGAACACACAAAAAATATGTTGTAAGAAGTAAAAAAAATAAAGGGCAGGTCTCATGAGTTGATATTTTTATTGGTTTCTATCAGACGTCAATTGCTAGCAGCCTATTAAATGTTTCACATCTATTTACACCTTGAAATGGCAACCTGGGACCTTGTGCAAGCCAGCAAACTGTTTGAAGCTGATACTTTATGACAATTTTCACATCAGTTTGGGCGATACTAAGCATTTTTGAAATGTTCAGTTTAAATACAAATTGTGAAATAGAGCAAGAAATTAACCGACATTTGGTGAAACCAGCTCTTTAAGAAAAACTAATGGAGCAAGAAAAAAGAACTGATAAAAATATCATCAAATACTCATAAACTAGGGCAGATATAACAAAGTTTTTGTATAACTTTCAGTAAAAACTATAATTATAGAATGACACAAAATGATGTTTGAAAACAGACTGTTTTAATTAAATGTCAAAATAACAGTTATTGCAAGACATCACTACGATAAAACACAGAAAATAAAAAGTCTTAGTAATACTATGAAATATAATGACTGAAACTTTCTTCAACATTAAACTAAAACTACAGACAATACAGTTTTAAAGTATCATGAACAGTGGCTTTTTTAAAGTTGTAAATCTTAAGACAACCTTCTTCCACAAGCTTGTTTTAAAAGGTGACCAAACAGACTTTTCTTAGGTAGATACAGGACTATGGCTAAATAATTCTGTTTGAGTTCTGAACAAGAAAACTAATAAATATTTGTCAGGGGATTGAAGGGATTGGGATTGGGGTTGAAAGAAAAAGTGGTTCAGATGGCAAAGGCGAATGGAGTGAGATGGAATGGTCATGTGTTGAGGAGGGATGATGGGCATGTTTTGAGAAAAGTGTTGGAGTTTGAAGTGAAGGGCAAGAGGAAGCGAGG
>JANCMA020330319.1:0-11792 GCA_024336925.2 Zoanthus solanderi | reverse complement strand
AGACTTCATTTTACTAATATATTTAATACATAAATATTCCCTTCTCACGTCCATTCTATCCAATTTAGTTAACTGTAGGGCGTGATTATATGACTCGGCTTCAGGATAAATGATTTTTAACGCCCTTTTTTGTATTCGTTCTATAACGTCGGAGAGGTAGTCAGGTATGGCCTGCCACACTGGAGTAGCATACTCTAAAACAGGGCGCACTATACTTAAGTATAAAGATACCATTATTCATTTCTTAACTGTATTAGTGTTATAAGCTATGCGGCAGGTATTATCAGCAATTATTTGTTAGGTTTCATGTTTGTTAACGTTTATATGTTTGGCAACAAAAAAAATTCTTGATAGTTTTAAATTTTGTTTTTACTTTGGCTATAAAACGTGAAGGGAATACTTGCTAATCACAGATCAACCGTAACAGCTAGAACTGTCATAGTAGTATGTCCACAAAATTGAAAGCATCAGTCGTGGACATATTTAAACGATTAGAGATATTTCTTCAGTTGCCTCACTATTGTTGTCACAGGTGCGTACGCTACAAACAAGGCGGGAAAACACTTTTAGGCGGGAAACTGAGGCGCGCACGTACCACTTAAGTTAATATATAACACGCAAGGAGCTGCCGTTGTCGTCTTTCCCAAACTTGTTCTAGTCTCTTACTCACAATCTGCCCCATCGCCTGATGAAAACTTGCAGGTTGCAGTCGAAACGCTGTAGTCAGTTTCCAGTGAAACGAAGAAATATATTCAATTTTTTATTGAACATGTCCATGTTTCAAAGATCTTATTTACAGTGAATATGTAACTTTAAATTGTAATTAGGGAACAATAACAAATTCAGTAATGTTGGTGTAATTAAATGCCAGCACAAAAATGTTTTTGCCCGCATTTGGTAAGATTGGAGCCGTTACATTTTTAGTTTTTAAAATTTGGGTAGTATTTCACATTTCTCGTGAGTATCCCTATCTTTTTTGCACCGAAGTATCCACCCGTTGTTTCAATACGTAAGACGGACCGTGAGAGGGAAAGGAGACTAGTTTTCTTTTTTTGTTGAGAGAATAACCTTGGTCTAGTTACTAAGCAACTAGAAAACTATAAAAGAGCAGAAAAAGAGTAATCTAGAAAGGTCAATATAAATTATAACTGGCGGTCCGAAACGGAACAAATATAGTGTCCATTCATTATCTTAAAATGGTAATAATTTGAAATCGACTAAATTCGAAGACAAAAGATGATGATGAATCTTTGTGATACTGGCAATGTACTTTTCACCGAAACAAAAGCCATTGTTTCGTAGAGAAGGACTTTTTTTAGGGGAGGGTTTGTTTTTGTAGTCTGCTGTTTTCATTTCCGACTAGCCATAACTTTCGAAGCGTTAGTAAATAGCATTGTTCGGTCAATACTTTCTGCGCTAATGGATCTATCGTTTACGGTTCATAAAGGAAAGACGCTTAGCTTCATAAGCCCAGTTCAGGTAAAGAAAAAAATTTAATGTATTCAATAAGTGAATTTTGTGGACCGAAAAGCCTGTGAAGGGATCAGTAAATATTTCGTACTTTGGAAATGTGTTTCGCAGAGCTGGAGACCCAGCCGCGCGCCATTAAAGAGAACAGACGTCCTTAAACTGACAAAACAATCTCGAAAGCTGTGGTGTATCAGAGCCAGAATAGAAATGGAACATAATGTGATAATCAACTTAAATAAATTATGTATTTTATAGTTGTAAGAGAAGGTTGTACTTGAGAAGAATATAAGTGTCGATATTATGTGAATTAGATTGTTCAAATTATCAAGTTAAAAGTTAAAAATTAGACTATTAAAAGAAAAGTTTTAGATATAGGAAAAAATATAGAAAGTATTAATTACAAAATTGTTTGAGTTTGTATTGAAATAAAAATTGTCTGTATATGGTGTAACTTTTAAAAAAGAATAAATGAGAATTGAGTGACATTTTATGAAAGATTACACACGCACCAGTTTGATCTGCTCGATGTTAACTTTCTCTCATGTTATATGATTTGTACCTCTCTAGGGTCAGTTTATATCTTCCCACAATGCACAAGAAACTCCATTCTGCCCCAGGTTCCAGTTTCCACACCCAACAAAGTCCAGAAAGATGTTGTACATTTGGCTGAGTGATTATGTATTAAATACAGCCGCCCGTGTTTACCACAACGAGGGTCTTATTGGACAAACCATTAGAACGTTTGTAAGTTAATCAATCAACCTTATTCCATATTGCAATAAAGAAAAGAACATCTGAATAAAAAAGAAATAAGACCTAAGTATGCAGGGTCTTATTTAACAATTATTCGCCGAAGGCAAAGTAAATTCTCACCATCCAGACATTCATTGAGCCTGAGGCAAATAATTGCTTTAGTAAAATTACTCAGGTGATTATCAAAGAGAAAAAACTAGCCATAATCCAAAAAAATAATAAAAAAAGCTACAAAATGCGAGGCGGCCATTTTGAAAATTTGTTCTTACGCCGGATATAGTCACCTCGCAAGGTGATTATAGTTGGCATAATGTGTGAGCCTCCATCAATGAGAACAGCGGCAACTATATAATCCCCTAAGTAATTTTACTGTAAAAGTTTTGTTTTCTGATCTAGTTTGTCAAAATTGTTCCACAACAAATATAGCTGATTTATTCCGTCATAACTTGGGTGTACAATGACACCCACTCGCAAGCAGTTGTAGTTTAATAGTTTTTTGGGAAGTTAGTACTATTAAAACTAATTCAAAGGCTCTAATCACACATTTATAAAAAGGAATCTTCGGCACAATTAACATTTGTTTCCTATGCTATGAGGAAAATGTAATGTTTTCAAGGCCACATTTAAGGTATTTTTAAAATCTTATTTTGAAATTTATTTATTTTGTATTCAGTATGCAGATATTTACATTGCTTCTGTCAGTATCTATAGAAAACATTGCTAACAGAATAGCGATGGCCGAGTAAGTCGTATGAGATATTGAAGGGAATTTTTTGGAGTTAGAATTTACACGGAACTTGATACAGCGCTTTTTGTAGAATAGGTTTGTAAGATAATATAATAAAACTTTTTTTACTGGAAAATATAGGGCCTGTTCTTTTGAAGGCGTGCTAGCTCGGTAAGCGGCTGGCACTTTTAAGCGAGATCCGCCATATGCGATAGCCCGCTTTTTCATATAAACCATCTGTCCCGGCTGCCGGGCTAAAACGTTTTGAACTGCGCATGCAAAACAGAGTTTTCTGATCATAATATTTTGATAAAAATATATATAAAAAAAGATTAAACGTGATCATGACGATCAAATTGGCTGGTTCCAGTACAAATGACAGCACTATTTGATCGCCGAAAGACAAGCACTCGAAAAGATTTGAACCAGATATGTGAAGAAATTGATTGAGCGTTTGCTGAATTATAAAGCTACTATAACTTACAAAAGCCTGTAATTGCGTGTCACTTCATTAATTTTCCACATCAAGATTATTCTTTAAAGCTGGAGAAGTAGCAGCAAAAGAGACGATAGGCAAGATTATTGGTGGTTAGCTTCTGAAGCACTAGTTTACGCTGTGCTGACGTTCAAACTACATCTCAGTTGCCGGAACAGACCATTTTGTGTAAACACTAGAATAAATTCGTTTCGCTAACCGAGCCAGCCTCGATATAAACAAACCCATAGTCAAAAGTCTCAATGAGATGAACCACGGATACTGCGCACGAGTCGAACTAAAGTTCAAAGCAAAACTAACCACCTCCCCAGGCTGATCGTTCAAGGATCCTGTCAAAGAGTGAACCCTCAATGAGGGAGTATATTTCCCTTCGTCAGCAAGCAGTAATTAGTTAAAGTCCCTATTTCGCTTTTTTTATCTTTTGGACTAAAAGTATTGTCATTTATGAACTCCAAAAGCCAACAAATCCTTTACGAAATTCATTTATGAACTCAGAATTCGAAAAACCAAAGAGAATTTCTGCATCCAAGTATGCTCTTTTATCAAGTTTTGACCGAGCGACCGGGGACTGGTACCTGTGACGTACAGCAGTAAGACGTCCTTCGCTGTCATGAGTGTTTTACAAGACGTGACAAACAAAGTACTTAAAACTGAATTTCTCTGTTTTTCGCTGTGTTTTAAACCGTAAACGAAGAAATTATTGTGTTGACAGTGTTAATATTCAACCGGAAGCTGCACAAGTACCTTCTTCGACGTCATCATACCAGGACTTCATAATGGGATGAATGCTCGGTCAAAAACGACAGCTGTCCCAAAACTGTGTTATTAATTTGCACGTTTCCAAACACAAAAAACGTAACAGGACCACGAAAAACTGTTTAATTTTTGAACCTTAGTATTACTAAAGGGCTCTACTTTTCATCTAAATGATAAAAAAATAAGCGATATAGGAACTGTAATTATCATTTTTTTAATTTTGGGAAGAAAAGAGCAAAAACGGGCGTCCGAGTAAGAGCAGAGCAGAGCAGCAGTAACACACTCTGGAGAGAACTCTGTATTAATGAATCACAGGATCAAGGAATCTCAAAAAATTGTTATGAACACTCACGGATGAGCTCAATTCGTTTCTCCTTGAGGAGTTCCGGGTTTCCCCTCTTTACGTTGGCAATTGAATCATTTACCAGCTGGTCTATGTGGTCTATCCCATAAACTTTACCTGTTTCCCCAACCTATTAAACAAGACAAAAAATCTTTCGTGAACAACAAATTTATTTGCATCTAATTTGGACAAAGTCCTTATAACACCTTAATTTTGGTACGCTCATATGTACATTCTTGCCGACAGGAATTTGGTGAAGATTCCATCTGTTTTCTAGCCTCGCTAACCTTGGGTACCTCCACATCACTATATTGCTGTCAAAAGCTATTCATGTAATGCTATGGGGCTTAAACTTAGTAAAAGACAGCCCATGAAAAACACAGTCTTAATATAAAAAACAATTCTACAAAAAAATTGACTTGACTTTGTATGAAGTGCTAAATTCTCCCAAAAGTTATGAAGAGATAAGAGGGATAATCTAGTGAGAGTTGAAAACTTCATCAAACATCACTTACGCTGTTTTTGCACTAGACCCTTCAATTAACTCAAAGTTTGTAAAATAAAATGCAATCAGCATCCAGATCTTACCCATCTCCATCAAGATGTATCGAGGTGTCACGCCACAGAGGTAGCACAAGACCAATGGAACAAATTGTTCTGCAACAACAAAATTACCCAGGCATGTCATTCAAAGAAACTATTCTTTAAAAAATTGATCATTGTTGATTACTATAATTGTCACGAAGTTTTAAATATGGATTACCATTTATTTAATAAGTGTCAGTAAAAAGAAATAACAATAATATTTATCTTCCTCACCCATCAAGGGACCAGTCTATTCCAACTACTAAGCTTTCTTCCACATCATCTGGTGTAAATGCCGACACAATTGCCATATAGCGAGTTTTGTTGGGATACTGACTTTGAACTTTAACCACCTGTGAAAAAAGCCCACAAAGTTATTATTAATTTAATTTGTCCTCTAATAAATAAATTAGATTTATTTTATCAAAGGAAGAAAACCATAGGTCCTAGAAACTTGACTTTGAGTAAAATTAATCAAATCTACTATAATTATAACAACTACTACAGGGCTCAACACTAACTTTTCAGCTTACTTGTAGTAGTGGCTAGTGACAATTTAGATGTTATTAGCTAAAGAAAAATTACTAGCCAAGCGCTGAAATTCTCAGATGTCCTTCTTAAGAATATCAGAAATTAGTATAAACCTACTAATGGTCTTACACGCATCCTGCATTCTGATTGGCTACCCTACAAGAGGTCTATTTGTGATAGCCTACTAACAGAGAAAAGATGGCAGATCAAAACAGTAATGAGCCCCGTTTTGCTATAATATCAGAGGATTTCATTGATATTTTAATTTGTACATCCTTTTTGACCGATCAGTAGTTTTATACTAAAACAATTACACCTCTTGACCTTATGAATAGCCCATTTGGGCTCATGGGCTATTGACTCGTAGTCCATTCGTCCTCAAGGTCTAATTGTTAACTGGTTCAGTCACTACTGATTTGTTTACCAGCCAAAGTAGCCAGTGGATATAGAACACTTACTAACCAAAACTGAATTTCTATTAGTTTACGGCTAACTGGCTACTGTTAGTGTCAAGCCCTGCACTACAAATACTTTTTCACTCTTTTTAATATTTACTAGATAACCTATCAGGACAAACAAAATAATATCTGGTGGTGACCATAATGCCCAATATAGTGGCTTCAAGTTCGCTACTAGTATGTTTGTGCTATCTATACTTGAGTTCATCTCTATAGCCACATCCCACAAGCATTGCGCTTTTACCATTTCTTATGTTCATTTTGGGAACCTGAGCCTGTTTGCTAGCTTTGCCATGCTGATGAGGCCTAAAATGGCAGAAACAGCTGTCCATTGCTGCTAGCAATCAGGCTCACTATTTTTTATGGTAGTTTAAAGGGGTAAAGCCCCCTACCAATGTGACCCTAGTGCCCGTTATTAAATCTGACTGACCCTATTTTTAGGGTATGTGACTGGAACCACAAATATTATTTTGTTTGGCCTTAAAAGAATTAAAAATACAGAGTACAATATGAGAATAGTATGCAAAAGTTAAAAACATATATTTTAATAATAAAAATGAATCAAATATTGATACATAAACAACACCTTACCAGTCTCATTGTGTCCTCATCTCGTAGTAAATTTACCATTGGTTGTAAGTGTAACTGAAGTTCACCTTAGTAGAGGATTTTAACAAAAAGTTAAAGTTATTAGTTAGTAATAATTAAAAAATATTTTAAATGAATTATTCATAAACAAACAACAAATTGTGTTAGTATTAAATCAAAGTTAGTAGAGTTGACTGGTTAGGAAACTTGATGACTTTCTTTGTTATATGTTGTTGTTCTCCTTTTCCCTATTGAAATATGACATTGGCCGTGGACAAATAACAAAAGGCTTTGAGATATAAATGAGCAAATTGCCAATGGTCTAACGAGCCATCACATCTAGAACAAAAGATCATAACTGTGACCCTGCACACAACATGAAACAAAGAAGCATTGTAATCTTCTTTGTAGTTTGCCAAGTTTCCTAACTAGTCCACTCTAACAACTTTGATTAAATAAGACATAAGTTATCAACTATTTCTTCATACATGCCAACCCTCCTACAAATTGCGGGAGACTCCAAATACTCAGACTGAAAAATATCTCCTGCACGCAATTTTATTAAATAAACAAAAATCTCCTGGAATTTTAACACTCCCATATGCCAAAACAACACAGTGACGTACTTACCTGATAACACACTAAATATATTGGAAAAACCAGCTAGTTAAAATGTATACATAATTTTTTTTTTTGGTGTAGTTCAGGTTTAATATGATCTTGAACTGGTTTGATCTTTCTTAAACCAGTACAATTTCTCTTGAACTGGTACAAGTTCTCTTAAACTGGTACAATCTGACATTCTAAGAGGGATTTTATTTTGAGGAGTCATAAATAAAACAGGGGGCTTGGTTTTTTAGGGGGTATTAAAAGAACAGAATATTTTAAATAACGTTCACCTTCTCACTCACCCACCCACCACTACTTTATACTTACCTCTCCTTTTTTTTCTTCTATTTTTTTCTATTTTTTTTTCTCCTTTTATTTCTTCTTGTTCTTACTATCCCATACTTAAACACTTTTTTTTCTTTTTTTTAAATATGAAACACACCAAGATTTGAACTACTGACTTTTGGATTTGTTTGGTTCTGTAGTCCTACTTCATCTCCACTTGACCACGCAAGCAATGGTTGCTAGCATACCAATTTTTCTAGGTATCACTAGTTATTGGTCTGAGACGGATATGAGAAAATTAAACTGGTTTGAAAAAAACAAATTGGTTTGTACCAGTTCAAGACAACTTGTACCAGTGCAAGAAATATTGCACTGGATCAAAATAAAAGGAACCAGTTCAAAATCATATTGAACCTGAACTACAACATAGCCAAGGAAAGGAAAGAAATTGAATCAGTAACCAAATCAGAACAGAAACTTTTTTTTGATAAACTGAAATGTTTCCAAACTTCAAATTATCCTAATGTCTTTTAGTTTTAAAGCTGAGAAAAAAGTAAAAATGACAAAAAAGAAAAGAAAAGAAAATTTACAGCGGGAAAAGAAACAAGCAATGTGATACTCCAGCTCACAATGTAATTAGATGAAAATTTGAAAAGAGTAGCTAGCTAAATCTTTAACAAGCCAAGTGGCCCATAGAGTTGGCACTTATCCTTGGTTTCTGTAGCGAATGATAGTCTTTGACTCCCCCTGGACAGGACACTAATCCATTGCAGGTTAGCTCTCAGGAGATGCTGGTATTCACTTATCTACCCTGGAAGGATAGAAAGCTGAGTTAACTTAGGCAGAAAAGGTTGCACAAATATTTGACTCTTGGCAAAGCTGAGGTCGAGCGGGGAATCTGGTGGCTAGAAGGCAGAGAACTTACCAACTGCACTTACCAAGCCCTCCCGAAAAGAGTAGCAGTCATGATATTAATCTTCAATTGCTCTCGGCCTCTATGACTAGCTATGCAATTCGGGTAATTTTCAGTTTATCCTCGATTTTCAACAAGTTTCAGAGCCATTTGTATGTAAAATATTCAGTTCTATCGGTAATTTTGATTTGGCGAAATAAGTGTTTACTGCACATATATTTGCATTCGATTTGTTTGAGCGTTTTAATCAAATTCCACATGCATAACCCAGCAACTCCGGCTTCTTTTATTTAACCCTGAACAGCATCAATTTCCTAAGAAGACGACGCGACACAAAAACTAAAAATAATAATAATAAAAATAAAAAAACGGAGCCCATTCCTTGACTCGTTACCTATCGGCACGAGTGATAAGCAGAATTTTTATGACAAACCTTGAATGAATTTTCCAATTCTTTTGCCTTTTGCTTGTGTTCTTCTTGTTCTTTTTCACACAGTTCTTCAAGTTTACTAATTCTCCCTTGCATTTTTTCATCTGATGCCTTTAGGTCCTGAATTGTCTTCTGAAACACATCTGATAATTTTCTTGGATCAAAAGCATCAATCCCTCCTTTTGTACCACCACCAACTACAGTACTTGCAAGACGTTCGACATATTCACTGGCGTCAAAAGGTTCCTGCAGTTCAAAGGCAATCAAACATAAATTAGACAGCATGTTATGATCTTGTTTGAGTCAAATAATGAACAAACTCATGAACAAACTCATTTTGATATAAATTTGTTACAGATTTTGTGCATCAATGATCAAAACCTCTTAGCCTGGGTCTCTATTGTAACTATATAGAGTATATATTTATATATTTAAATTTATATATAAGTGAAGTTGATTAACCAAAAGAGTTACAAATAACAAGTACCTCAAACTCTTCAAAAGATGTCATCATTACCAAACGAATTCTTTTCAAGACTCAGTTTATTGACGGGTTTTTACCACACAAATGTAGCTCGTCCCCAGAGCCCACTGTTTTTCCTTTAGCTGCGGCGCCTAGGCACAAGAAAACGGGGGGAGAGAACGAGCTGCCCGCGTAGGAACTAGAGATAGTTTACACGACAATGAAAAAATACTTCAATAAACGTTAACGTAAGTTTGTTTGCAGAAGAAAACAGCTTTTTAATCATTTTCGATCGAAATTTTATTTATTCAATTATAAGCTACTTTTCATTGAGCCCCGTTTATTTTATAATGACCGTGATTTTCAATTCAAGCTCTTAAACCCTTAAATCAGTGAGTGTGAGTTTCTCACGTTCACATTCTCACGCCCTGCATGCACTTTGCTAACACGTAATTGTACGTTTTAGCTTTCTGAACTGTTTTTAATATTGAACGAAATTGTTTTCCCCGATTTTAATTTGTATTTTTTGTGTTTCAACTTTGTCAGTGCTGGACGTGCTGTGGGGAATCGAGTGTGCAAAGAAAGTGCCACTTACCCTCCCCTACTGCTTGCAAGGTTTGGTTACACTTGCTCCCTCATCAGCTGAAGATTTTTATATATAGATGTGAGATGGAAGTTGATCTTCCGGATGATCAATTTTTGATTCAGGAGAGTACTCTCCAACTGGCTGTTGCTAAAGACAATCGGGATATGGCCAGCCCTCAGCAAGCTGTTGAACAAGGGTATTCGAGCAGTGCCAGTGGAAGTCGTGATAATGTTATAACTGGCACCGAAACGTCAGCGCTTCTCGGTGGCTCTTGCAAGTAAGGGGTTCAAAATATTTTCGTTATGTTGAAAGTTACTCCTGAGCGGAAACAGAAATGATGAGTACTGCATAGCTGTGACTTTCGTATACTTCCATTAAAAAATATTTTGATAAAGTTATTTTGCTTTGAATACTTTAACAAGAGGCTACCCAGTAGCCTTACTCGTACCGGTTCTTGCAAGTTTTTAAATTGAATCTATGAACAATGAGAAAGAAACTTGCTGCTATAGAAATATAAATTACTGTGATTTTGGTGGGAGGGGGATGTGTCGCCAAGGGAAGGAAAGAAATCGAATCAGTAACCGAATTGGGAACCGAACTCTGAAAGATAACTTGAACTTTTTTTTTTTTGATAAACCAAAATGTCTCAAAACTTCAAATTATCCTAATGTCTTTAAGTTTTAAATCTGAAAAAAAAAAGGTAAAAAAGCAAGAAAAGAAAAGAGAAGATGATTTACAGTGGAAAAAAAAAACTGAGAACGTCGATACTCGAACTTACAGTGTACGACGTAATTAGACGAAACGTAGAAAGAGTAGCAGTCATAAAATTAATCTTTAATTGCGCTAGCTACGCTATTTGGGAAATTATCAGTTTTATCCTCGATTTTTTAACTAGTTTCAGAGCCATTTGTACATAAAATATTCAGTTTTATCGGTAATTTTGATTTGGCAACATAAGTGTCTACTGCACATGTGCATTCGATTCTTTTGTGCTTTTTCGTTTAGTAATCAATGATGATAATGATAATAATAATAACAATAATAATAATAATAATAATAATAATAAATTCTTTGACTTTGAAGCTTTCTACAAGTTCCTGTTCAGCTTCAAATAAAAAAGTAGAGCTAGAAAAAAGAATACAATTTTATAATTTTAAAATTGCTATCGAAAAAATCAAATCCCACATGCGTAACCAAGCAACTGTGGCTTCATTTATATAACCTTGAGCAGCATCACTTTTTGAAGAAGCCGTGCAAATTTGTGGCCAAAAAACAAAAAAACAAAAAAAACATAAGGGGGGTAGCCTTACTCATGCTGGTTCTTGCAAGTTTTTAAATTGAATCCATGAAGAATGAGAAAGAGATTTGCTGCTACAGAAATATAAATAGACCTTTTGCAGCAAGTGATCACATGGTACAGTTAATGTTATTGTGATGGGCAAAAGAATGAAACAGACTCCACTGGGAAATGTGAAACTAAGAAAAACACATTATTCTAGTTAATTAAGCCTTGGCTTGGAATCTGTCAAATTCCTTTGCACTCAGAAAAGAATTATTTATACCATGTGATCACATTGCTGCAAAGGGCCTACTGTAGTGTATTACTAGCTGAAGTAAATTTAGATACTACTGGGCCTAAAGTAGACTTGGAAAACCGAATATCTGAGTATTTTGAGAACAAAACGTACAGCTCTGTGGAAGGTGGCGGCCATCTTGGCGATTCTAGTGCTGATGAAGCCGAAGAGAGTGTACTTGTCTCTCATTCTACTTCTGGCCCAAGTGAACCTGTTGTGGCTACA
>JANCMA020330214.1:0-11793 GCA_024336925.2 Zoanthus solanderi | reverse complement strand
ATTACTTGAGAATGATGCCGGTGAGCATCGAAACGTCGTCATATAAACTTGTCATCGTCTCGTTTATTATTAAGATTATTAATAATAATAATGATAATAATAATAACACACATTTTCAGTAGCATTTGTGCAGGCGTTCCGTTACTGCACACTCACACTCGCTTCGTGCTTCGTGCTTCGCTTGGACAAAAACAAAAGAGAAACGCCTGCATCGCAGACTACACTAATGCCAGGTTTTCAACTGAACTGATTTACTGTGAGTCTGTAAAGCAGTTTCTGAATGAATTGCCAAGCTCTCATAGTCATATGACTAAAATCCAATTCGTAATCGTAATACACAAACGTTATTATTAGAATTTGATAACAGAAAACCAGTACATTTTAAAAAACCAAACCATTTGCGGATTTTCTTGCCGTTTCAAGCACTACATTTTGACTTGCAAATTTTATTGTATTGTAGAAAAAGTTTTGCTAGTCGATGCTTAACAACACTCATTTATTTTTATTTTTTGTTTAAGGAGTCCCTCTTTGAATCAATAAAACTTCCTTTTTAAAACGAATTTGATTTTTCGATTACGTAACTTAGGGGTTTACTTTTACACTCCTAACAACGACTATCAACCTAGAGTTTTTTATTTTACACTTGAACCATCAAACTCCTCTTACTACTTTAGACTATGATTGTAATTTAACTGATTTTACTAATTTTCTTTTATAAAACAAGGTTTTTTATTATTATTGAGCAAATTCATTCCCACTTTAGAGAGTTTTTAAAAAATGTTTTTATCAGTTTTGGTTTAACGGTTGATTTGTTCGGAGATTTTTGCTTGGTCTTTCAGGACCGAATATTTCTGGATAGCGAAGCGGGAACATGGTTTTTTTAATATTGTTTGACTTGCCAAAATGTTAGTGAGTTATAATTTTATTTCACAGCGAGAGACACATAGCGACCTGGACTTCTAATGCAAAGCCTTCCCCACATTGATTTTCACACAGAGTTTGCTTTTGCCTTCGTTTTACAATTGTAGAAAGTCACATGACCCTACCTTGTTTCAAATAAAACGGTATTATATCTGAGGTGAGAAGACCTACGGTCTGAAATATATAAAATATAGAATGTACTCACCATAACAATAACAACAACTAATATTGTACGAATACCGGACACTATCTTAAGACTTAACACAACTGCTAGCCTTTCCCTCAATTAAAAGCTCAAAAAAATCTTGTATGCGAAGAATGTATCACATTTTGAGACATTATACATGATTTTACGGAGCTGTCCGCTGCTTGTATCCTGCCCCCGGACGTGAAAATAAACTCAATATGCACGTAATGTTTTCGAACATCACAACTGGTACTTAAAAGGACGGACGTACTAGTGTTATTATTAAATCACTTTTCTTTTAGTTTCTGAATTCTAAAATAAAGATAATTGTGTGCGGAAATGCGAATCTTAACTTCGTCCGATTGAAAATATTGTTTACAAGTAGAAATTATCAACGGAAAATGTGCGGGAGGGTGTTACCATATATGATGATACTCATTTCATCTATAACAAGTTTTTGAAACGGGGATCCGTAGTATCTCAGAAAATCATAACAAAATGTTATCTTATGTCATCCTTTATCTGAAGTATTGCATAACAAAACAATTTTAAGTCAGGCGTTTTCTTTGATGCAATATGCAAACAAAACAATGAAATCACCCATGCACTATTAACCATAATAGTTTGCTGCGGTTTTATCTGCACTATTTAGATTTTAATGATTTTGAAACCAATCTAAAGGGTACACCTTAGACATACAGTACCAAACGTAAGAGTACACCTTATGGTTACATTACCAATCTTAAGGGTACACCTTAATTACACCTTAATGTTACAATACCAATCTTAAGAGTACACCTTAATTATATTACACACCAACCTTAAGGGCACACCTAATGCTATAGTACCAACCTTAAAGAAACACCTAAATATCAAAGTAAATACTTACGCTTAAACCTTAACCACCAACCCTAAAACGAAAGAGCTGTTCATTGCTGCAAAAGTCCACGCCCTTATTCGTTTAAGGTAGTTTTTTGAGGTAATGCTTTCTACAACGTAGCCTCAAAGCCCATTTCAAGGGCTAAAAGTCGGTTTAGTATTATCTATACTTTTGATAAGATATTTATTATACTAAAACAGTTTGGTTGACTGCGCAGTTACGTTGCTTTGCTCTAACAAGTGTTTTCCACTTGCATTTGGTTCTTAAAGTTAAGGATTCAAAGAGTTCTTATTATAAAAAATATTGTCGAGCTCTGTATGGCTTACTCATAATACAAAAATGAACTGTTTCCGGGAATCACAGCAGAATTAAAATTGAACGTTTAGTGAAGGATTAATTAAACTTGAGAAACTAAAATGAAAAAAAAACAGCTAAGTATAGCGGTCTATGGTTCCTGACTGTAGCATTTGAGATGGGCGTTAATTCGAGACCGGAATTAGGTTTGGTCCGGCCGGGACAATCAACTCTTCCTATGAACAATGGTTCCGTTCTTTCAAGATCATGATTTTTGCATGTCCGTCGTGTTGCTTGACTTTAAGTTGACTTGAAGTTTCTTTTTGAACGATGCTTCAAAAACACTGTATTACAAGCTGGTCTCCGCTGTTGAATTGCGGTGAAGAGGCCTTAGATTCAGAGCGATTGACCCGTTTCAAGAAGCTTAATCCCGACTTATGTTTGTACTTTTACATAATTATGGGATGTTATATGCAGATACGGGAATGTTTCGTCATTTGAAGACTCACTAATATTGCTCAGGCGAGTGTTTCAAAATTTTATTCATTTAACAAATAAAGAAGCCAAAGCTGTGTAATAGACTTCGATAAAACACGACGGGCATATTTCAGAACACGAGGAAATGTAGCGCGATAAACACAATTTTTTTATGTTTTGTACTCCGATAAAACATAGGTTCCTATCTATATTATAAATGTATATAAAGAGTGTAGGCTTATTCACAAATGTTTAATACTGTTTTAAAAAACTAAAACATGGCTATTGTTTTTACGAACAG
This sequence comes from Zoanthus solanderi, assembly GCA_024336925.2. Taxonomy (NCBI): domain Eukaryota; kingdom Metazoa; phylum Cnidaria; class Anthozoa; order Zoantharia; family Zoanthidae; genus Zoanthus; species Zoanthus solanderi. Next base: position 8,733 of record JANCMA020330214.1, on the reverse strand, counting down.
AAATGTTCCGTAAGGTACTTCCGTAATGTACTTCACTTTAATTACTCGTCAGGGGTTCGGTTTCAGCTAGTTTAAACACGCCTACACTTTCCTTTATAACTTTCTAGAGAAAATAAACGAGAGGAACTAGTAAACTATACCCAGGATTAAGCTCTTGAAACGGGTCTATCGCTCTGAATCTAAGGCCTCTTCACCGCAATTCAACAGCGGAGACGAGCTTGTAATACATATATATAGTTTTACTTATTGCACAGCGGGTCATAAGGAAACATATATTATTAGTATTTTATACTGAGTGTACCTGAAGGGCCAGTCTAACTCTCATAACAACTAAACCAAAAAAACTTAGGATTCGTATAATCTGAGTCGGACTGTATTTAAAAGCATCAAAATGTTTGTTATTAATCTGCAATAATAGGAGCCCATGGTTATGGATTCCTCGTAATAACTAGTTTGGGTTTCGCTAATATTTCACGGCGAATAAACTCCGTTTCAGTAAAAAGTAGTGACATTGTGTTCCTTCAGAAACTGGGAAAAATCATAAGCGTCTGTCAGATATAAATATGCATAGAAAATTCGTGATTTTCTTATCTCAGTAACAGGCTGGTTTTAGATTGATTAAATAGCATTTTTAAAATCTGTTGTCATCAACATAAAATGATTCAATGTTACAGTATTTGAACCATCGTTCTCGAACTACGTACTGATCCACAAGGCCATTTTCCGTTCCAAACGTATCCTTTTTTTCTTCTTCACTGGATTGTCCACACAAAAAGATTCTTCTGTATTTGTTCTTTAAAATATTGCTTAAAAATTCTACCGATTACGTAGCAGCGATTGACCTCAAAGCAGAACTGTTTGCATTTTCCTTCTTAAAATCAAAAGAAGATTAATTTAAAACCTTAATCTCCTCAGGATCAGCATTTTAGAAACAACATAAATCTACCTCAATGTATTTGTTTTGAAATCCTAGCTATATAGACAAAGTACTTCGTGAGTTATTATTAGAATTAGAGGTTTTACCACAAAATGACAGAAATGAAAAAAGTTAGTTTCATACATAAAACCTGTAAATAGTTGCTTTTCGGTTTTCAAGCATGAAAATTATTTTTTAGAAAGATTAAAGCTAGTTAAAGGCGACCCCTGACAAATGATCCTGACAAGTCTCTTTGTTCAAAATTAACATGTCAGTTTTTAAACAAATAGCAATGACAAGAGGAAAGACTTGACTACCGTGTGAAAACTATACAACTGCAAAGAAGCTTCCTCGCTCTTAGCCGGTTTCAATTAGCAAAGATTATCGACATGTTGATCACCACACTATTTTAAAAACAGTGACGACTAGTCTATTTTACGACATGCCTGATTAAACACATAAGTTAAGCCCTGGATTCACCCACGCGGGGCGTGAAAACTGAAGTCAGTGAAGTTGGCAAGCAAACCAGATGTACTATATACTATGATTTTTTAAAATTAGTTAACAGGAAAGGTTTTCAATGAAGGGACTTGACCTCTAATTCACGTTTCGCTGCCATAAAATTTATTAACTATTAATAAACATAGCTAATATTGCTAATGTGTCACCACACTTTTGGTTCCATGTGTCATTTTATATGACATTTCAACTGCAAGATTGCTTAACAAAACATGACCAATGCTGGTTGCGAGTACTTTAAAATATCCCATTTGATTTCGCTTGTGACCGAATCAGATCAATGTTGAGCATTTTGCTCTTCCATCCGTATCACCAAATTTACGCTAGCGCACTTGAAGAATCGTTATGGGTCCAGCTCGACTCTCACCTGCGTGGCAAATAACTCAAACGGAACAAACATTAGGCTTAGTACGTCAGAGTGCTTTGTTTTGAAAGAAAGTCTTGCTACTCTGACAATGAGGCCGCATTTTGTCTGACGTCTCGATACTAAAACGAGAAACAGCCATTTTCGTCTAATTTTAATTAACAATTTTGATGATAGTTTTTAATTTAATTTTAATTTTTGTTATTAAAACAACATAAAAAGTAAAGCGGAAATAGCATGACTACAAATGAATTATTGTTGAGAAGGAAGTAACTGCCTAAAAACGAAGAAATATCATGCTGTATTGCCCCCTATTTCCGACACGAAACACGAAACATCAGCAACAACTGTTGGGTGTACTGAAGGACTTCCAGTAATTTCCAAATTGAGAGCCTCAAGGACCGAGATGGTGGTCCCCGCAACACGCAAATGACGTTACGTCACAAATACGCAAGAACCGTCTATCCATGATAGTAGGACAACGTTGGACAGCTTCATTTGCGCAGATTTGAAAGACGTCGTTTTTAAACACATGAATCAATCATAACTTTCAGTTTAAAATTTTACGCCGACGAATGATTTAGACATTTGTAGGCTGTTTAACTTCTCGAAATATTTTACAAGTAAAACTAAAATTATATTTAAATATTAATATTCTTTCTTTTTTGAATCATGCAATGGCTATCGGCCTAAAATTTCTCTCAAAAAAAAAGGTACGGCAAGACCAAGAGAACTGGTTGAAGCACAGGGAAACATTATGATTGGTCGGTTTTGGCCACGTGACTCCACAGAAAGAAGCTCGCCTCCATCGTACACGGAAATCGAATGGTTAAAGATGGCGAACTTACAATCGAATGTCGATGGTAGTAGAGCCAGCCGAGTTCGTACCATGTTGCACGACTTCGTTCACGTTTTAACTCCCAGGTCACAGATCGATAGAAGAGTCATTGAAAAGACATGGAAATTAATGGACAGAGTGGTGAAATTGTGTCAGAATCAGCGAATGTCTTTGAAAAATAGTCCTCCATATATTCTGGATATTTTGCCTGATACATATCAACATTTAAAACTGATTATAAATAAATATGAGGACCGAATGCACATCTTGAATGACTGCGAATATTTCAGGATCTATATTGAGAACCTCATGAAACAATCTAAGCAGGCTATCAAGTTGTTCAAGGAAGGGAAAGAGAAAATGTATGACGAAAACTCCAGCTATCGCCGCGCTCTCACCAAACTTAGTCTTGTGTTTTCACATATGTTGGCCGAACTGAAGGGAATTTTTCCCAACGGAACTTACATCGGCGATGCTTTTAAAATTACAAAGTCTGATGCTGCAGATTTTTGGAGAAAGTCATTCGGGAAAAGGTAAATATAAGGTTTATTGTATAATTCATGAGTTTTAATTGGACGGACAGCTTCTTGTTGCAAAAGCTGAATCAATGTTACAGAATGAGCAATCTTTAAAGTTAATTTTGTTTTGGTGTCAGAAACCACTGTAAAATCAGCACTTTTTGTGTAATGGTGATAACAAAATGTAAGGTAAAGGCGTAAAATTGTTTGCCCGGTAACAGCTGAGAGATGTTCTGTTGAAGAAAGTTTTTTAATGTTGATGTTTAATGTTTTAGGTGTTGTCTGTTCTTTGGCTCTCTGTGCCAAGATCAGTTCGTCGTGTGAACAATAATTTCCGCAGAATGTTTCTTCATTAAAAACAAAATATTTTATTTTTTGCCATAGCAAATGGAATAATTTTAATTTGCTGATGTCAATTGGTATTGTATTCTAAAAACAATGCCAAAAAGAACAAAAACCGATACTTTATTTTCCCTACCAAAATAACTATATAGTGTTTCAAGAGTTAATTTGATATCATTAAAATATCATCGCCATCAGTTCTAAAGAGTAATTCTAGAAACAGTAAATTTAGTTTTTATCAAAACGGGCTTTAAATTGGTAATATTCTAGTTGTGAGTTCGTTGTATCTTAACATATCTGTAGACAAAATAATCGATTATATCATTCTATGTTAAACCGTGCCTGTTCATCTCAAGAACCCTTTCTTTAATTCAAAATTGAAATTTCAATAGTTTAATGTAAGAATCAATCGAAAAAAATATTAAATTTTCGGTCTGTTTGCTCAATTCTTTGGTCTTATGACTTTTTGTTTTGTCGGGGAAGCTTTCAGAATAATGTTGGAAATGAAAGTAAACTTAATCATTATTGGAGTTTCATATCACTTCCTCGTAATATTAAAGGAATAATCAATTTATTTTAATTAACTCAAAGTTGAATTCAGTGTGGAAGTCGGCAGTGTGTTTCGCATTGTTCTAAATATATTTACTAAATTCACGACTATTTAAGTGATGTGTGGTGTAGCGTTAGAGAAGCTTTGTCCAGCTAGCTCATGAAAGCTTTTGGAATAAAATTAACACCCTATAACAAAACTGTGAAATGAAATTTTTATTTAATTATTAAATTTGAATGCTCTCTTTACAGTTTTTTCAATAATAGTTTCTTCCTAAAATTCGGAAAACCATTTCAGTAAGATGTCCATTTTCCATTCTGTGTTTAACCACTGAATATGTAAGTTTCAGCAGTTATATAGCTAATTATTAATTTATCTATTTGTTAAACTGATCTTGCATTTATAGTTTATGTTTTTGAGTTTTATATTTTGTTCATATTAACTACATTTAAATTACAACTTCATTCTTTGATTTAAGAATTTCCTTTTTATTATAAAAATTAAAAAAGTAGGATATAGAGTATCAAAAATGTTTTATTGTATCATACACCACTGGGTTTTGAAGAATCAATAATAAATATAATTATTCGCAAATTTGTAAAAATTGTATTCTTTAGACCCTATTTTTAAATGGCAAGTATTTTAATAGTAATTTTTGTCTATATTCAAATTACCCTTCCTAGCTTTAAGCAAAATGAGTAATTTGCCCCTAACAAGACTAGTGAAGCTAATTGGAATGTAGATAAAGACACTAAAATAGTTTCCAATTATGAGTTATGTAAATTTGGATATATTTGATTGCTAGAAATTATGAATTTATTCAATGCATTTAAAAGTTTTAACTGAAAAAAAATCTTTGTGACTTAAATTAGCTTTTGTTTAGTAGTTTTGAAAATGACTTTTCTTACCATTCTTTAAACAACCAAGTTTTTTCTTGGATTTGCCAGATTACTGCTGGTTTAGGCACTGCTTAGACCCTCTTTAGCCATGAAAATTTTGTTTACTCTGGTGTGTTCAACTTATACTTTGCTGTTATACTCTTTGGAGTATACGCAAAAGTGTTTAGGGTTCATTATCCAACTAGAAAACCTGGAATTTCTGAAATTTTGAATTTTTTATTTAAGGCCTGGGATCCCATGAAAAGGGCGGGCATGGTTGATACAGTTGGTAAGATCTCTGCCTTCCAATCACAAGGTCCCCAGTTTGATCCCCGGCTCTGCCAAGATTAGAACTGATTTGTGTGACTTTCTTTCCCACCTAAGCTAACTCAGCTTTCCATCCTTCCAGGATAGGTAAGTGAGTGCCAGCGTCTCCTGGGAGTTAACCTGCGATGGATTAGTGTCCCATCCAGGGATCGCTTAACACTACAGAAACCAGAAATAAGCACCTGCTCCATGGGCCACTTGGCTCTTAAAGGATTTAGCTTATCCCATGAAAAGTGGTTGATTTTTTTGATAGTATTTTTAACTTTTAACTGTGTTATTTGTTATTTTTATAGGATTTTAAATGCTTTGTTTTTTTTAAGACATCAGTCAGTTTAACCCTTTCACCCCTTAATATAGCATGTCAAATGACATATTGCTAAATTCTCCCAACTACTGTAAATCTCATACTTTTTATAAAATTATTAGCAGTTTTTTTGGAGAATTTTGTTTTTCATCTTGCACAAAATATTTTCCCATTGAAATCCTTAATTCTTGTTACTAAATGTATCAGTTTGTGTGGGATATGTGAGGAGAATTGAAATGCTGATCAATAAACTGCCTGGTGTTGAAAGGGTTTAAGTAGTGAATAATTAATGAAAAGAAGTTGACAAAGTGTTTGATAGGGACTTTTCTACAGCATTCCCCTTTCTATTAGAAACTATTAGTATAATGCATAAAACAAACTTGAGCTCACCAGCTCATGTACATACTGTAATGTTTGAAACCCTTTATTTTCTGTAATTTATATTTTCTGAAAAGTTGTGTAATGAGCTGATGTCTGTATAAACACAACTGGCCTGTTGTCTCAAAGGGCAGCTCTTTGCCAAATTTATGATTACCAAAAAAAAAACTTTATAATTTAAGTTTAGTGTTATTTAAGTTATTTGTTGTCACTGATTTAATTATCATGCTTAAGTACATTTAATTGAAAAACTATTTGGTAATTTTGCATTGCTAAGGAAAATTGTCCGAATTCAGAAATAAGTTGCTTAAATGACAAAAGAAATTATTAAATTTGTAGAACTATTGTCCCGTGGAAGTTATTCAGACAGACGCTGCATAGTGAACACCCAATAACATCTGGCCTTGAAGCAATGGCTCTGAAGTCAACAATTGATCTCACATGTAACGATCATATTTCTGTTTTTGAATATGATGTATTTACAAGATTATTTCAACCATGGTCTCATCTGTTAAAGAACTGGAATTTATTGGCTGTTACCCATCGAGGTTATTGTGCATTCATGACATATGATGAGGTGAAAGCACGGCTCTCAAGGCATATTAATAAACCGGGAAGGTATGTTCAAGCTTTGTAAAGTTACTTTTGTTGACACATAGAAGTCAGCTATAAAATATTGTCAACTTGGTGCTGTTTTTCTAAAGAATAAATTTTTTATTTTATTTTCAATTGGCAAATTTGACATCAGTAGTGCTGTAAACCAAACATTAAAGATGTCACGTCTTATTATCATCTTGTAAAAAACATTTACAAAATGAAAGGTTTTAATTTCTTAACATTAAAGAAAACATTGATTGTGATATTCAGGAATTCTGTGAGAAAAGTGAAAGAATTTATTGTTGGTCAAAAAAGCAGGATTATGAAACTTTTAGACAAAATCTGTGGTCTTCATGTAGAGTTTGTATAACTATTAAGTTTAATAGCATGATTCACAATAAGTTCACACGAAAAGGTTCATTTGTAAATTGATCTCTTGTAAAGTTTGGGACCAACCTGTTACAAAAACTTTGGACATCCTTTAGGGGTGGTCTATAGTGAAGGGTGTGTAGTGGGTTTGTACCTGTTTTCAGCAGTTTAGCCATTGATTCAGAGATATTCTTGCTTACAGTGATAATTCTAAAAACTTAAAGTGGGGGGTCCAAAGGTCTCCCACTCACTGGAATTGAAGGGTCCATTTACTGAAACTTAGGATCCTCATTAATATTCATGGATTGTATTCCTTTTTTTTCCTACAAGTCGGATACATTATGATATAGTGGTGGTCCATGAGGTATCTTGTGACTTAAGATTTGAGCCTGCATTGTAATTTGTTGAGTGATACTGTTAAAGCAAAACTGGCAGCCAGAATCAAGGAAACTTCAGCTTCCTTCAAATTTTTAAAGCCAGTATTCGCTTTTTCTGAGTCTACTTCTCATTTACCAGATGCATTACTGTTGAATTTTTGTGTCAAAGTAAACATTATGTGTCTCTGGACTCAGTGATGCATCCTAGATTTAACATTGTGCTTACACTGAGCTTTGAGATCCATTGCTGTTTCAACCACAAAAAATTAGTTATGGTTGCAGGGATCATTGTTGGCATGTGCAGATGTTTCATGCCTGCACTGCTGCAGAACTGTGAATTGTGACTGAATACAAAGAGAAATAAGAAAGCCTAATATAATATAACTTGGCTGTACTAAGCAACACAACAACAGTCAAGGCAGCCACCCCTGAAAGAATCACAAACCTGTTACTTTTAACAGCCATTTGGTGTATGCTGCAAATATAAAATCACTCACTGTGACTGACAGCCTTTTTATTCTCCACTACGATGAGTTAATAGCTAATCAAATGTTATAAGTTTATCACCTGTCTTATGTATAAAGTAATTGTCAGTCATATGATTTCACAATATAATATGTCTAACTAATTTTTTGTAATTTGGCAGTTATATTTTTCGATTGAGCTGTACGAGACTCGGGCAGTGGGCTGTTGGGTATGTGACTCCTGAACATGCTATTCTTCAGACTATTCCACAGAATAAGTCACTCTGTCAAGCTCTTATTGATGGATCCCGGGAAGGCTAGTAAGTACTGTACATTGCTTCATTTTGTACCTGCGCTATGATCTGCTTGACATTCTACAGTTAGTGTTAAAGCCGTATAGTTACTTTTGTTTTCAAATCACCTTCCAACCTGAGTAGTTATATGCATTAAACTAATGCTGACAATATAATTTGTATCTTGCACTACCGTGTTGTGTGTAGTGTTCTGTTGGTGGCTGATCTGTGAATAGATGATACTTATAATTTTTGAAACCTTTTTAGAAAAACTTCTCAAAGCTAAAAATGTAAATTAACAAACTATGATTATTGCTGTAAGCTGGTGCATTTAGCATTAGCCTTTTGTCAGAGCAAAGGACTGAAGTTAGAGCATTTCAAAAAGATTCACCAGGTAAATACAGGGTTCCCGCGGGGTCTTAAAAAGTCTTAAAAAGTCTTATTTTTGATTTTGCTTTTTTAAGGCCTTGAAAATGTCTTAAATTTACGAAAATTATTCACTAGGTCTTAAAAAGGTCTTAATTTTTTGTTCAAAATAGCTTTTGTATCTTGTTTTCACTTTTTTAGTAGTGCACAAGAAAAATGTTTTGAAACACCGCCGTCTTTCTTTTTTGTCGGATCTCAACCCGATTTTTCCGAAGTAGCTGCGCCTGTGATGTTGGTCTGCGGCTGTAATCAATCGATAGTCAATCGATAAAA
>JANCMA020330113.1:0-11793 GCA_024336925.2 Zoanthus solanderi | reverse complement strand
CCCTGGCGCTTGCTAGAGCAAAACACAAAAAAGGCGGGATGTGTCATGTGATTAGCAGTCATCATCCGTTATGATGTTATGCCCTAAACAGTTCTTTTCATTTTGAATCCAGTGCTATAATCACTTTTAACTACCCTCCTCCCCCTATGATTTGTACCAAAAATAGAATTCCTTTTTTTTTTACTATAATCCCCCCTTAACAATTAGACCTCAAGGACGAATGAACTACGAGTCAATAGCTATTTAAACTCGTACTTCATGAGGCCGAGAGGTCTAATAGTTTTAGTATATAACTACTAATCAATCAAAAAAAGAAGGAAAAATTATGTTATTGATGAAATCCATGGGCCACTAGCTTGACTTGTAAAGGATTTAGTTATTTTATTTTATCAAAAAATACATTACAAGAAGGAAGAAATATTTACGTAATTGTTTCATGTACATGCTACATGAATTGGACATGACGCGTGCTAACTAAAACCGAGTTTTCACCACCAAATTTGGCAGTAATATTAGATTTCCATATTTGGTTGTCCATACTTAATTGTGCAATCAATTCAATTACCAACTGTCGTCATCCCGTGACCTAAATTAAGTCCTTTGTCAAACTTTTTCCTTTTATGGTGTTTCTTCTGGACTAAGAGCTGTCGTCAACGTGACGAATCTTTAGACTATAAAATCGGACCCTGAGAGTTCCGAGTTACCATTTCATCCAACCACCCAGTTTGTCTAGAGAAACACTTTCACTGAGATACTAAGATATATCCACCGGAAATATCTACGCGTCATAAAAGACGGCAAATTCTCTTGTTAAACGCGAAAGCAAAATATGCCTGGAAAAACGAAAACGAAGAAAGAAATTCTCGTTAAGCGGATGTCCACAGTTCCTCAACTAGCTGTAAGAGCGATGCCATCCCCAAGTGTAACTCAGAATAGAAAGCCATCTCCTCATGGCAACAAAAAAGCAAAAGCCAACGCATTTAGACAGAGACTTTACAAACCATCCACCAACGTACCTACAACACCAACTATAATGCCGTTTGAAACAAGTCTAAGAAAACCACTTGTCAAAAATCCTCACTCATCAATTAGATTACATTTTAGCCCTTGTCATATCATAGAAGAAACTGTCGTTCCTTTGCAAAACAACGTTTCTAGTAGGACGATTATAAGAAGTGTAAATAAGATAAGAGAAGAAGGGTTGATCCAAGGCAAAAGAGAAGGCAAAAAAATCTCTCAAAGCCATGAACAAAATGATTATTTACAGAAAAGCTACGGCAAAGTTCAACGCTTTATCGTTACAATCTGTGATGATTGTGTAACCCAGATCGATCATTATCCTGATTCCAGTGACGTGGTTTCAAGAAAAATGCAGTGTGATGACAAAATAGCACGAAAAGTTCACAATGTGATTTCCAAACACTTCTTTCCAAACTCATCAGAAAACCCCCCTTTGACTTTCCAAGTTTTTGAAGCTTCTGGAGAACATAAACCTAAAAATTGCCTGCAAGTTCCACGATATCGTCGGACAGCAGTGAGTGGGTCAACATCTCCATCATGCAGTGAATCTGGCTCTGACAGTCCAAGTCCTTCAAGACGTCAAGCTCTTTGCAGTGCTACAGACAAGTTTGACAGTGAAAGGAGATTTTTGCGTACGCTGCACAAAAAATTCTAGAACTTTACCCGTTTATGAATATATTTTAATTAAATTGTTCAAAATCCTGTTGTAAAATATGGACTTTAATCTATGCTTTTGGAATACCAATTAATAAAAATGAAAAAGAACCGAAACGTAAAAGAACTGTAAAATCAATTTCCAGTAATATTGTATTTCCCTAATACTGTGTACATAAAGACTTCATAAATAAATCAGTGAACCAAATACTTTGTTTGTTATCTGATCTCACGGTTTTAAAACTCTGACAAAGGGTTAACGCTCAATTGTCAACTCACAACACGTTTTAAACTTAATGTTTATAAACCTCGAGCTCTAAATACTGTAACCAAGTATAGTTTTAATATTATAAAATGGTCTGCTCTAGCCAAAAACAGAGTAGAAAATTTCACAAGCACAGAAGAAGTATTTGCTTCCAGCGTCTTGGTTAGGGACTTCGCCCGTAGGGCGCGAGCCGCAAAACCCTCTTTAAGGGCTGTCTACATGATACCGAGGTGACTTTCGCCAGGCGCGAGTTCGCTCCGGGTCGACTTTCGCTCTTGCGTGAGTTTGCTCCAGTTCCCTCTCTTAGCTCTGCATTTGTTTCCATAATGCCACTAAAACACTGTCATGCTGGGGCGACTGACACCGGCGCGAGTTCACTCCAGTTGCTGCACTGGAGTGAGCTCGCGCCGGTGCGACAGTCGCCCCGGTATCAAGGCTTAAAAATAATATACAAAGAAGCTATAATTGTGAGCAGTGCCTTTCTACTTTGGGGCAACTAAACTAACATAATAATAACAACAACAAAAACAATAACAATATTTATCACAGTAGATGAAGTAACGAAATATTTGCATAGATGCCAGACTTGTTTGGGTCTAAGAAGGGTGCAGAAGAACATAGAAGGGTGCCAGAAAGAAAAGGTTGCAATACCCTTCTATTTCACTTTTGCAAAAACATTTAATAACAATAAAATATTATTGATATATTAACAATAATAAAAAATAGGTTACCTATGGGTACGTGTGGCTACAACAAGTTAATTCTTCAACGCAATGATTTTGTTTACCTAGAAACTGACGTTTTTGTGGGTAAAGCCTCAGAGCGGCTTCAACCCACTATGTTGTCGTTTAGAATGAGTGTTTGTCCGTAATTCGGAAACAAATCGTCGGGTGGGTTCGGGACTTCGCGACGGACTTCGCACAATTGTCGCTTCTCCCGAACATGTCATGTGATTTTGCCATGTGATTTAGACGTGATCACCAGCACGACCTCAAAACTCATCAAGCGACATTGTGTAGCGACATTTCAGAAGGTGAGTTGTGTTTTTTATTACAATTTTAAGCATTTCTCCATCCGTAACGAGGCACAAGTTCGAATGCATTTTCGAAATGTTTGTCTGTAAAGAATTGTTCAAATTTTTTTAGGCTTTCAAGTTCAGAAATGACACAGAATCCAAGCGTTTTTTTACTGGTAATGGCGAACGATCATATTTCCCTCGGGTAATGAATAATCTCTTTCGAGAGATCCAAAAGTTCCTTCGGGAATCGAATAATGTCTTTCGAGACACCAAACAGTCCCTTTTGGGATTCAATAATGTCCTTCGAGACACCGAACGATCTGTTGAACGAGCAAATCTAAATTCATTACACACACATTTCTCACCATTAAATTACAGATGTCGCACTAATTAAAATTGCATAGTTACTCTTTTAAATAATACAGTATATCAATAAATTAACTGCATTATACTACTACTTTATATTATATCACGTATACAATTGTTAAACATTACTTTTTCCTTTCAGCTCATCAAATAAAAAGAGCTTAAATGAACGTAAGGAAATACATCCCTTTTTTGTAATTCATCTCAATTTTACTTAATGCTTGGAAGCAAAATATCTAATTGTCAGTCATTACGTGGCATATACAAATTTTTACTACATTTTTATAGTGTTGTATTTTTTTACAGATCAAGTTCAAGGCTACATTCATCAACTCAGTACCATAAAAACAACTAAAAAAGATCGCAACACAAGATTCTTCAATTGTCGTATCCAAACTGGTAAACAAGAAGTTCTAAGAGCAGTCTGTTACTCTCCTCAGAAGAGGTTAAATCTTCAGCAGGCATTTCAAAACAAGTCGCCAGTCAAGATTCAAGGCGTAAAACGCACACTATCCAAATCCTTCAGCAGCCAGACACAAACTGAAGAAATCTCAATTCCAAAGACTGCAAAAATAACACCCATAACAATAGACTTTACTCATGATGATTCACTATCTTCCAATTTGTTCTCACTTGATAAATGCATCTCTGCTGATGTATATACTGTAGTTCATATCAAAACAAAGGTAGTCAGTAAAACAGAAAACAAACAAAGTGTTATCAAAAATGACAAGAAAATCTATAAGTGCGATTGCATCATAGCAGATAATACTGGTTCTATGAAATTGGTTGTGTGGCAAGAATTAATTGACAACATCCACGCAGGAGAAAGTTATCATTTCAAAAATCTCACTATCAGAATTTTTGATGATGAAAAATACTTAAACACAAATGAGTCCACCACAGTAGAAAAAATTGAAGACTTAAGCGACATCATCTTAAACAAGATAGATGATCTAAAAGAGAGCATTATTAAAGGTAGATGTATTGCACTTCAAATCACAAAGAAAAGATCTTGTCCCATCTGTAACGGTACAATAATTGACCAATATGAAAGTGATAAAAACGATGATGACGAACTGTTTTACCTGCACTAACTGCAAGAACACGTCACTAGCATCATTTCAGAAAATCAAACTAGTTTGCAATTTGACAATTCAAACTACTGAAGGCAAGATAAGCTCTTATACATGTTTTATGATGGCCTAAAAAGCTTTTTATCCATAGTTGGAAGGGATAACCAACCAGTATCACAGTTTGAACACAAAGAACTTCATTCACTTTTTCTCAAATATGGTGAATTAACCTTTATCGCAGACAACTCAACCCAAAAAATTGACCAGTTTGTGTTGTAAAACACAGTATCCTACAGTTAAAGCAGTAAAACCATACAAAAACTAGATTACTTTTCATACAAAGTAGCACTACTTAAAGTCTCTTGTTTTACTGCATTCACTCAAACCAAGATGTTGTATACTCGCTATTATACATTGTAATCACAATCTTTCAGTCCGCATTAAATGTTGTAGTTAAATTAGAACGTCATCATCGAGAGGTCATTCCAAGACCGCTAGGAAGTGTGTCTATATATTCTTGTGATAAATATTGTTAACAAGTTAACAAAATGCCTGCATAATTTACAGTGTAGTTATGTTTCCGAGTATTTTGTGTTTTCTTTTGAACTTCAACACAGGTCGCCCATTTTTATTCCGTGGGTTTACTTATTTTTTACTTATACCCGTTCTTCTTAGGGGTCTTGGAATAACCTCTGGTCGATAACAAGGTTACCTACATACTTCATCACAATATTATGTTATAGTTATAGTGTCTATTATTATTAATATTATGTTGTAGTTCACTTTACAGTTTGGATGACTATTATAAGTTGTAATAAGTACCGTTAAGATTTTGTTCACAATAAAAAGAGAAAACAAAAACATTACAGCACATTTCATAATTTGTCATGCAATCCAAAATAGAGTGGTTTTCAAAAACCCATTCACCCATATATCTCTGACTAGAGCTAGCCTGTCTCTATGGCCCGATCACGTGACATCATTCCTATGTTAGTTCCAGTCCATCTTGCATGTAAATTTCTGACTGATAAAAAAAAAAAAAAAAAAAAAAAACCACATAGAGCCCATCAAGTAATTATAGGCAAATATCTGCTTTACATACATGCAGTCATAGACAGCGTATTTTTAGTTTTTGCAATGAAACCCTTATCAACTATAGTCTGATAAAAAAAAAAGACGTTTTTCAACACTTATTAGATGATTTCAGCATCCATAATTTTGCATGGAAAGATATCCAAACTAGATGTCTTTCATAAAAAAAAATGCTACCTTGATGAAGGTTTTTGAATAAATAGCATTAATCTTGCTTTGGAAAGACCAACATAATTAAGGGTCAAGATTATGTGGATCTGTGCTGCGTTCCTTGAAGTCTGCATGCTGAAAGCTAATTGATTTATCCACAGAAAAGATTTCCTAGTTTGTTTATTTTCGCTAGGTTTCAACCTTGAATCGGCCTGCAAAGAAATTATACCTTGCATAATTGTGTGCGCTGGCCAGCCTGCTCGGCTTTCCGTATTAGTTTTTAGAATTTGTTTAGCTCTTTCTTATCCCTCGCTTTCAAAGCTATAAAGGAAAGCCCATCAATATATAAGTAATCTAAAACTCTCGGATCAACTAACTTTTTCACATATGCAAATGTAGTTAAGGAAGCTGAATGTTAGAAAAGCGATTAAAATCTAGGAATAGGATTGTTCCTGTAAACTTTGTAATCTCGAGTTTCTGTAATCTAGTTTGCTGTATCGCACATTGGATTTCGCTGGCGCTGCTGTTTTTGACTCGATGGCTTCCAACTCTCGTTCAGGTTTCACTTTTTCCTGATCGATCCAAAAGTTATCTTCTCTAATTTTATTCTTCGTTGCTCTCTCGAAGTCCATTATATATAGTTCTACAATCTGGTCGCAATTTCTAAGTCAAAGACATAGGCTTCTGTTAACAGTGTTGAATGTATTTCTTCTTCGCTCCAATTGATTTTAGGGACTTTAAGAAACGAAGACAGGAGCAAAGACGACGCAGTTGTGAAAAATATTATTTCTCGTTTAGTTTTGCCGTTTTAGATAATCGATAAATTTTCCCTTTCGACTTAACACAAGATTCTCGAACAGAAAAAGATAAAAGGTTCAGCCTCGAAGGCAAAGAAAGATTGCCAAATTTTGTTTGATGTCCACGTTATCTACAGAATCGTAAATGTGAGCTTTCCGCGGCGTGTCAGTGAAGACGACGGTAAGCAGGCGGTCAGCACGCAACATTCGAACGTGCAAATTTTGTTTTCATTAAGTCTACTGTTCTTTGCCGTCGTTGTCGTCCTCGTATCTTAAAGTCCCTTTTAACTGATTTCGCTTCCTGAATTTTGAGCTTAAGAACATTTGTTTCACTCGCCTTTTGCTTTAGATCTTCAAAATCAAATAAGTTTTACATAAAAAAGTCTAGATTAGAAATACAACAAAAGGCTGTATCCAGAATTGGAGCAAAGGTATGGAATGAGCTGCCAGCTTCATTGAAAGAATTGCCAAAAAAACAATTTCAAAATAACCAATAACATTGATATAGTAGATCGACTAATAAATGGTCAGATAGGCACTGTGGTTAAAATTGATAGTGACCAAAATACACATAAGCCTAAAACTGTTTACATTTAATTTGACGATGATAAAGCTGGTAAAAGTCTGATACATAAATCTACAAACCAATTTGTTAAAGAAAATGTGGTTCCATTTGAGCCAATTTTAGCAAGAATAAAAATAATACCTGGTAAGCCATCTTCACCTAAATCACAAAGAGTACAGTTCCCTATAACTTAAGCATTTGCAGTGACAGTACATAAAGTCCAAGGTCTCACTTTAGACAAGGTTGTTATTAGTTTTGAATTATTTAAACAAAGAGCATTTAACTATGGACAAATATATGTTGCTTTGAGTCGTTCACGTTCTATGAATGGTTTACACACCTTAGGACAGCTACAAGCAAGACATGTTAAAGCAGATCCTAGGGTACACAATGAAAATGAGGTTTAAGAGAAACACTGCCATTAGAACCACCAACAGCACTTCCAAAAGACCCTTTTACTTGGACTATTATTTTGCTTAATATTAGATCCTTGAGTAAACATAGTATTGATGTTAAACATGACTTAACTTATTTGATTCAGATATATTATGTTTTACAGAGACACAGCTCTTACCAACCAGTGACGAAATTGAAGACAATCTACAACTTTTCACAATTCTGAGACAAGATCACATTTCTGATAGGTTCTCCAGTTTAGCAGTCTGTACACAGCCGAACGTACAAGTTGAACAACAGCAGTACATTCCACAATTAAATGCTATGACTTTTACAGTTGTTGATTTGAACTCAGAGTAGAAAATAAAAATGCTGATATTATATCGCAAGAATGGATCTAGTATTCCCCCAATATATCAACCACTTAGAATATATACTAAGCACACATCAAATTGATATCATTATGGGGGATTTTAACATAAATTATCTAGACAACAGTAATGCCAAGCATCTCCATCAAATAGTAAAACAATTGCAATATACACAAACAGTAGAAAATCCTACATTTGTGACAACAGGAAGTCTGATTGACCATGTTTATATCAGAAATCAAATACTACCTGCATCAAATACATCAATACTTTCAGTATATTATTCTGATCATGATGCAATAAAAATATCATTAGATCTGAACAAAACATTTTTAGATTGAAAAAAGTCATTTCTGTGTAGCAAGTTAACTTCCAGATAACAAATCAGGAGACGCGAGGTCTCTGTGGTATAGATGCCTTTGAAAAAGGCATCTTTAAACAATTATCTACAACCTCTATTACAGGTTTGTATAATGTCAATGTCCTCAATTTTCTATACTTACAGAATTTTATTGACTAAATTCTTATTTTGCAGATATACCGTCACTTAAATGAAAATAAAAGTTCAAATCAGAACTCAATCAATCAATTACAAAAGAAGCCTTTGGTGCATTGAGATGATAACTATAATTACAGATATACCTGTCTAATACTTTATAAGAGAGCTTATAGAACAAGCGAAGAAAAGGATCAAGATTTTAAGGAGTGAACCTCAAAGTTATTTAATTGCCTCTGCATGACACATTTAACATTTATTGGTACCTTGATGTATTGCTGGTATCTCGAAAGAGACTACTTGATCCCACAGATTCTCAAGTAAAAGAGCACATTTTTAATTCGAAATAAACCAACAAGACAAAACCGCTGACAACACACAAATAATACAGTTTGAGGTATATGAGGAAAGTTATTATTACATGAAACATCAAGCTTATACATCATAATAACCTGGACAACATTTCTACGGCAGGCGAAGAGGCGTATGAGACAATAGCGTCGATCGTGGAGACCCTTGGTCAGCATGGGGCAGGTGCTATATGGTCCCGAAACACCCTTCGATCTTTGAGCGCCGGGAAAAACTATCTCAAAGGTACATACAAGAGTCATCTAGGACCAGATGAGCCATGTATCGATCATTGCACTGTCTTTGCACTTTCAGATCCTGTTGAAGAGAAATTTTCAGCTGCATGTAGCCACACTCACAACCAGTCGTGCGCAGAATGTACAGGAATCACCGTTGTTTTGAATGATATCAAAGCGACTCTAGAAACTGAAAACTTGGATTTGAATGCAAAACAAAGAGAAAGAGCAAAGTGGGAGTTTGATCATGCCGTTTCCAACATCAAGGCTTGGAAAGCGCATTTACTTAGAACTTTCCAGCAAGACCAAGCGAGACAAGACGCACTACATCAGCTGGATGACCAGACAATAATGGTCATTAACGACTGGGCTATGAAATTGCTCCCCATGCGTTTTAGGGAAACACAGTCTCAATGGTTCGGGAAACGTGGAATTAGTTGGCATTTTTCTGCTGTTATACACAAATTGAATCACCCTGACTGCCTGGCATTGTCATCAGCAAGTGAGTACACAGTCCACACATACGTAGCTGCCATTGACACTTGCAAACAGGACTGGTTTTCTGTTTCCTGTATCATCGAAGAAGTCCTTGTCACTGTCAAAGAAACGCATTCATCAGTAACAAGAGCGGTGCTGCGAAGTGATAATGCTGGATGTTATCATAGTAATGCACTACTGTCTACCATCAATGCCTCAAGCAGAAGATCAGGTATAGAAGTCATCCGCTATGATTTCTCTGACCCGCAGTCAGGTAAAGATCTCTGCGATAGGAAGATCGCCCCATGCAAGCAGCGTCTTCGAAATTATGTATCGGAAAATCACAATGTAGAGTGCGCCGAGGATATAAAGAAAGGTTTAGACGCCCCTCCAGGCATCACAGCAACGCGTATTGCGGTATGCAAGATTGATCAGTCCGCGATGTCAGGCAAAGCTGTGAGCAACAAGATTCCAGGTATAACAAAGTACAATAACTTTTCTCTGACAAGTAAAGGAATGCGTGTTTGGCAAGCGTACAACGTGGGGCCAGGAATGGACATTGAAGGACCTTTTCACGAACAAGACGTTTCTGGGCTCGAGAGGATTGGGGACTGGACAAAGGAGACTCGAAGTTGTACACGAAAGAAATCCCAGGTAAAGGAAAACCAAACTACAGATCAATATGTGCATCCCACCTACAGCTGCCTTGAGCCTACATGTATCCTGACCTTCAAGACACTTCAAGAGGCAGAAGAGCACCTTGACATAGGTTGTCATGTTATGGAGCACGAGAAGGAGAACATATATGACACTGTGCGCCGGCAATGGGCGCAAGTGACAACATCTGTAAAGGGAGCTAGTCAAAAGATTGGCATGTCTGATTATGTCAATCTTCCAGACCCAGACCAAGAGCAGAGGAAAGGATGGCATTAAAGAAGCAAAAGGCTGTCGTGAGAATCTCGCCGGCGGTGAAAGACTACCTGACTGAGCTATTTAACAAAGGAAATACAGATATCCATGATAAAGCTAAGCCAGCAGACGTGGTAGAGAAAATCAAGGAAACGTTCCCAAGCAAAGACTGGATTGAGGCGCAGACTGTGAAGGGGTACTTCTCAAGGCTGGCGGCACAGCAGAAGGGGCTCCAAGTAAGCGAAGTCAACGAGGGTGAAGATGAAGCTTTGGAGAAAGAGCAATATTTAGAACATCTTATTGAAGTTATTGAGCAAGAAATGATTGCTAAGCATCCTCTTGTGTTTAACGATATCAATCTGTGCGAGCATTCTACCGAGGGCAGGCTAGCCAAGACGCTAGAAAAACAAAAACTTAGTGAACTACAGTCGTTATCCAGCTTTTTTGATTTGGAAATTACTGGTCGTGCAAATCATAAAGCATCATATTACGGACCAATTTTAGAGTTAGCAAGCTCATGTGACTGCTGCAAGTAAAGCGATATACAGTTTACTATACCGAAGCCGATTTGCTAAAGTAATATACTCCATGGAGAGCACTTGGCTTTATACGCGACGAGGAGGAAATGGAAAAGGGGATGTCCTGCAGAGACTCAAATGTTACACCCCAGAATACCATTGGATACGCAAAATTTTAAAACTTATTATACCCTATCCGGCCCAACGTCAAAACAAATACAATATGCAAGTGCATCCATTACCAGGCATAAAACCTACAAAACAATCAAAGTAAATTTGCATAAACAGTAATAGAGTGGATTTCACGACTGTCGTGAATACGTCGCAATCACTTTGCGTTCACTCCTGCAGGTTTTAGTTAAAATTTGTGTATTCACTTTCCGTTTGCTTTTACTACAGTTATATCAAATTCGCTCTCATTGAAATTCATGTTGATCAGCAACATGTTGCTTGATATGTCGGCCCAGCCTCTCTTGATCACGTCCAAAATGGTGGAAGTAGTAGAAAAAGTTTCAAATGATCAAAGCTTTTGCAATAACACATAACAATACATGGAGTTTC
The DNA here is from genome assembly GCA_024336925.2 of Zoanthus solanderi. Lineage (NCBI taxonomy): Eukaryota > Metazoa > Cnidaria > Anthozoa > Zoantharia > Zoanthidae > Zoanthus > Zoanthus solanderi. The sequence goes on along the minus strand of JANCMA020330113.1, from coordinate 478 downwards.
ATTTAAAAGACTAATTTATCTAGTTTATATAACCACGGATTTCTTGTTTACAGAGTTTTTTCAATCCTGTTCGGCTTTGCTGGCTTGAGCGAGGAACATGATGCGATCGAACGGGTCGGAGAAATGTTTATGTGACTCTCGGCCCTTTGATTCGGGTGCTATTTTATATAACCTATGGACAAGTGATTCACGGGTCAGATGAAAATTAGGTCCTAGAATTTATGATCGTTTTTAATTCACGCCATTTTGGCTAAGTATATCCAAAAAGAGCACACATATGAAGTCTACGGTCAGATATTTTACAGTGGGTATGTCTGCAAATTTTGACTTCTAGCCACTTAAATATTTGTTACTGGGACAATAATCATCATTTTAGCATGCTCAGTTGACAGTGTCTAAGCTTTGTTCGGATAATGTTATCTGTTTTGAAATAAAATTATGTACTTTATTAAGTTGAATTTGGGTGTCATTAATGGTA
>JANCMA020330011.1:0-11795 GCA_024336925.2 Zoanthus solanderi | reverse complement strand
GAAAATCTTGGGGAGGGGTCCAACGAACTCCCCACACCCCCACCCCCCCTTTTTTTTTTAGGGAATATGTTTGGCTAAAAGGCTTGCGCTTGAGGCTTGAAGGGCTAATGAGGTTAATTTCATGTGAACTGCGAGTAGCGGTTTTTCACTGAATGATTTAAAGTTACAGTAACTAAAGTGTTATCTTGTACAGAATCACGTTCATTTATTATCTGTTTCGACACACTCTTCTGAAGAGAGGAACAGTAAATACTTATTCTTAAAATTTTTGCTTTCTTATTTATTAATTTCGCTTTCAAGACTGTAAAGATTTCATATAATAAAAAGAAAATTACATGGCCGCAGTGTATCCGTTTCTTCTCCTACAGCTTCGACTTTTTAGTATTTTCTTCAGGTGTCTTAAACTTAGTCTGATGCCATTAAAGTTCCACAACAACTCAGAATTTCAGTTCCACTATACCCACGCGTGAAATATTCTTCGATGACATCGTCACGCGAACGAGCTTGATGATTAAACAAATCTTGGGAAAGAACACATTCAACCATCATTCATCCAAAAAAAGCAAGGAAAACAGCAGTAATAGCAAACCGCTCGACATCTTGACACACAACCTATTAGTAGCTCCCGATACAAATGTTCTGCGGCAAAAAATAAAAAAGTCAAAAAGTCGCTAAAAAGTTGCTGAAAAAGTCGCTAAAAAGTCGCTGAAAGTCACTAAAAAAGTCACAAAAAAAAGTTGCTAAAAAAGTTGATGTCCTCCCAGAGCCACCGTACATATATACAGGGGAACTCCGGTATAACGAAGCCCGATATTACGAAGGTTTTCTCTTTTTATACGGTGTAGAATTTACATATTTATCACCCAGTATAACGAAGTCTTTGTTTAGGCCCGGCAACATTACAGTAATTTGTATGGGTAAAACCCACGATATAGCGATGCCCGTTATAACGAAAACCCCGGTATAACGAACCGAAGTTTGGATCTCGAGGTCATATTTTACTCCGATATATCGAAGTTCACAAAACAAACTTGTACAAGTACTTCTTCCATAACAACATGAAATGGAACCCTTAGCAGGTTATAAGATACGCTGTTTATTTGAAAATTGTTCTGTTGCAGTCTTGATTCCATCGATATTGTTGCGTGAGTTCGACGAACGCTTCCTAATCTCGCTCAATGCTATAGTATAGCTTTTCGAGGCAAAATGTCGTTCACTGACTTAATTAGGCTCGCTTCCACGTCCTACGTTGATCGATCAGGCCATGGCCAAGTGGCAAAAGCAGAGGGTTTTTTTTCTCTATTCGTTGTATCTGTATCGTATTTTTCAGTAATTACTAATAGAAGGACTTCTACGATATGAATAAAATAGTTTGTTGAAATATGATGACGACCATATTTATTCAATGATACTTCTGATTTCCATCACATACTTTGTTCTCTGATTCTAGAAGCCCAAACATGTCACGTGATCTCTTCGTGCAAGGCGCTTATGTGCAAGAAATCGATTGAAGGTTTTGTTGTACTTTTTGTGCACTCTAATATTACGATTATTGATGACATAATATGGAAGACAGCACTCTTAAAAAACTCTTTAAAACAAAGCTCCGGCTTCCAAGAAGAAAAAAGAAATCACTCGACTCTTTGCTCTACGATTCTATTTCTAACAATGCTATCGATAAATCGAACTCACCGCGATTTACAATTGAGCAAACGTACTTATATAATCCATGATTATTACTAGTGTAATTTTTAACACGTAATAAATCAAATAAGGATCGCCCAACAAATATGTGTCATCGTTAATTTTTTATTTGTGTCCAAAACCCCGGTATAACAACGTTTTTCGTATTTTTTCAGTAACTTCGTTATATCGGGGTTTCGTTTATTCGGGATCCCCTTTATAACGAAATAAGATTGTCCGGTCCCTTAGCACTTCGTTAAATCGAGGTTGCACTTAAGTGCGTGCAGTTACTGCAGAATATTTACTTTTCATTTCTTTCTTTTCCAATGTAACTTTTTATTGATATATGCAATTTATGCACAGCCGTTCAGTATGCAAATAATAAGAGACGAAATAATAAGTCTTACATCCCCTAAAATATTATAAAGTTTTGTTTTGTTTTGTTCATACTGAGTCTCTACATGTCGACTTTCAGCAAATTTAGTGTTTCTATGGTTAAAATACGAGCAAGCTGCAAATGCAAAGCAAAGTTTTTAAAAAATAGATTTGTGCAGTCTTTTCTGATTGGCTTCTTTTTCACACGCCTGCTTATCATCACAGTATACTTGACACAAAATACAGAGGGAGCTAGATAAGAGATGAGTAGTTTGTTTATTCCAAAAATTTGCAGCCGTATAAAATAACAGATCCTATTGCATAAGATCGGAAAACAAGAGGATTTTCTAATATTTTCCTACTTGAATCTATATTTGAAATTAAAGTATAACCATTGTTTCCCTTTCTTCATTTTTGGCTTGAAGTAACAGAATGGTTAACTTTTTGAAAATGAAATAAACAATGCAAGAATGACCGATTCTTTTTTTTTATTTGTATTTCAGACACACAGGAACTTGTCCTAGATGTGTATCAAACAAAGCTGTTCAACTGCAGTTTTTTAGATACATACAGTATGACGAAGTTGCCAGTGAGAAAGGGAAAAATGAGTGAAGACAGCCAAAATTAACTGTCCGTGATGAATAATTTTAGTTCAAAAAGTAGCGCTATGTTATTTATAATTGAACTATTGGCCTGGGTACATGGGTGGGAACTTCGGGGTTAAAAAGATAGGGATGCTAGTCAGGAATTGCAAAAAAAGGCATTACCGGTTCATGTTTTTTATTACATTTATTGATCAATAAATTCATTGCTCAGATACAGTCAAAGCATATTAGTTACTACTAGTACTGGGTTTTGTCTGGAAAGATGAACACGACACAAGTTTTGAAGTAATGACAACACACTCCGTCACTAGCACTCGTGTTTAAAATGCTAAATATTTGCAGCTACTATAACTGGGGAAGGGCACTATGCATGTGGCAACTTTGATAGCAGACATTATTCCTTCAATATACCATGATTCATAAATATTAATGAGCCTGAATGAAAGTTAGCAGCTACGCAAATATTTTGTTGAACTCTCATGACGGTGATGTTTTAGTCCTAGTCTTTATGAGTATGCTAATCATTACTTAGATGTTTTGATATAATTAATCCAGTTTTTAATATCAGGGTTCTTCATTGATGACTTTCTATAGGTTCTCAGCAAGAGAACAATTTCAAATCTCTGAGAAAAACTTATCGCTTTCTTGTGAGATAGAATTGCGATATTAATCACAACTCGAAAATAAACAAAAATAGCTAGGAGATCTAATTTGAGCGATGTTATGAAGTATCGCTCCAGGCCTTTTGGTTGCGCGAGGAGGTCATTCGGCCGCTGATTGGTCGGTCGACCATGCGGGAATCTATCAATACAACGAATTTCGCAAGTTTGGTTTCTTTTACGAATATATATCATGGCGTGCAGAAGTTTGAGTCTACGATGTCTGGTGAAAACCTGTCGGTCTCTTTCAAGAAAGAAGGTATTTCGCTTTCTTGCTATACAATTTGATTGAACGACATAACTTTTTGTTTTCTGATGTTTTTGTTTCTCTATTTAGGCTTTTGGGAACTCACGTTCAGTCGCTACGTGTCGCGTTATTTTTCAGAAGACGGGGGTGTGTATGTTACTTTGTATTTAAAAACATATATGAACATAGGTGCATACTCGATTTTATGATTTAAAATCTTGTACTGTTTTATCTTTTAGATTTTCAGCGACCAGGAGGTACAGGTAAGTTTGTTAAAATCTTTACCTTATGAGATAGGACGAGCTACTGTCATAGTTTCATTTTTTTGGACGTGACGATTTAATTTTAGTGTAATCTCGTATCGTCTTATTAGTTATTGATTTAGCTTTTGTTTCACGAACCTGTAAAAGTGCTGAATAAAATAGTTTTACTTGTCTTTTATTGAGGTATTTGGTTTCAAAATGAAAAATTATGTCTATCAAGCTATTGATTATGCTTCTATTTTTTACGTGATATACATATTTGTCTAGTGTACATCTTTGTCGTTGTAATGCACTGGTCACTCATTTGAAATCCCCCGTATCTGCCCACCACCTCCTCCGAGGGATAGCCGAGTATATAGTGGAGTTTTCACCTCATTTTCAAATTTAACATTTGGGTTTCCCGCTGGTTGGGAGATGCACTTCAATTCACAAATTTGCTCTACAATCCGGGATTGGCACTGCAAAAACGAGTTGTGGCCTGAGTACTAAGATGAATGCGTGAGACTGGGCAAGTAGTTTGGGTAGATACGTTTTTCAACTTGAGGACCCGTCCACACGTATCTGGAAACTTTTGAATCCAAAAACTTTTCTTTCGAGATATGTCTTTTGTCCACACGCATCTGGTGAATCCAACCTGCAAATCTGGACATTTTTGAATCCACTCTCCAGAGTGGAAACTTTTGAATCCAATACCTTTTCGGATATGTGAATGTCCTGAGTATCCCTCAGGGTGTGTGTGGGGTATTTCAAATAATTGTGCATAATGCAGTCAGTCTCCAGTTTGCTGTGCAGGACTGCAGTTAGGGCTAGGATGTAACAAGGACTATTATAATTTAGCTGCTCGAAATTTTCAAACCCATTCAGCCTAAGACCTATATAACAAGAAGCAAATCACTTTTTACCAAACTTTGGATTAAGAAATTGTGCAATCTTTGAGACTTTGTTTTCTTCCTGTTGAAGCTTTACTTTATTTTGACACTGAGAAAAATCTTGAGATGGACCAACTAATATGGGAAATATGCATTGGTTTTGCTCACTTTTTTGGATTTATAGTGCTTCAACCAATTTTTGAATATTAATATTCTTGTTTTTATGTATTATGAATTCTGTTTTCGTCTTTTTACCGAAAAGTTGTGTCTAATCTGTAATGTTCAAGTAGTTTCTATAGAAATTATAAAGTCAGGGGAAAATTTCTATATTGGAATATGTTTATATATTTCATCATACATGTAAACTAACTGTACCGAAACCCTAACACCTACACAGAGTTTGAGTCATGATTCTAGATGAAAGGGTCAATATGTCCCTCAAGCACACATCTTGATATATAGCCAGAATAGCAAGTGTAAAGGGGAGGGGGGGGGAGTCTACAGTAGACAAACATGATTAAAAGATGGGTAGCTTGAAAGATGAAGGGAAAGAAGCACTTGCAGCTAAAACACATAACTCCTTACCTACCTGTCAAACTCATGTTCAAAATGATAATTTAACATTCTGATTCGATGTCCACTACTAAAACAAACCCATGTGAGTTGAAAAAAGGTAGGGAAATGAAAGGTGTGGCCAACATGAAAACTTTTGAAGACTAGAAGAAAAAAAACGATTGAAAGAAAATGATTGACAATCTAAACAGTTTCATTATCTATGCAAAAAGAATATAAAAACCAAGTACAATATGATCCATTCTTGTGTAAACAAGATCTAATAGTTAGATATATATTTCTTCAATCACCTAATGAATCTCTATAATTTGTGATTTCTAAAACTACTGACAGTTTTAAAATATTCAAACGAAAACAACAATCAGTTGGCTATGTTTATACCTCAAGCCCATCCATGTGTTGCCTTTGTGACTTTGTCTTTCACAACAGCAACAATTTGGCTCTTTCTCAATATAAACAACACTGAAAGAGCCACACCCTCATAATGTACATATGTACATAAATATAGAGACAGACCCTTATTCATTGTTGTTTATATTGAGAAAGAGCCAACAATTTTTATACAAACAGTGGGTTATATTAACTATGTTGAGAATGTTCTCATCCACAGCAGCTTCAGCTGAGCACACTCAGTAGAATACTTTCCCGATGCCACATCTGTCAAATCATCAAATCACAAGCTGATAACTTCATTATTTAAACTGACTTTCAAAATCTGATCTTGCATTATAGACTTTAATGGTGAATTATATATTTATAGCAAATATGTCTTGCTCAAATTTGTAGCAATCATGCTAAGTGGCTGAAAGATAAGGCCTTTTCCAAAACCAGTCAGAATTAGAATTGCTACTAAGCCTTTATCAGTTTATGTAAACTTTCTACTAGTTCGGTCTTAAGATAAAACTTATGACATTTCTTTAAATTTATATGTTAGCAACTTTGATAAACACAATTAGTATCAAAATAAAAAAATTTCCACCTTGTTGGTTTTCCAAAATAGAAATTGTCAAGTTTTAAAGTTCTCAGACACCACTCGACCAATCAACATTTCATGGATAGAATCTGTTCATAAAAGAAGAATTTTGTGGACTTTGGCTGCCAGAATTCCTTTCTCTTTATCTCCCCAGTTTTATTTTCATAGATCGTCCCTAGACCCCCTCCCCCTCTCCCCTTTCTTTTCGATTTGTCAGGTAGGCACCTAGCAAAACTCTTTGGTTGCAATTTCTTAAATTAAAAACCCTGGTAAAAATCTTGATTTTACCAGGTTAAAGAACAGAAAAAAAGGAATGAGGATGCTGGACAATTTACAGAGTTGGTTCGAGATTTCTTGGATCCAAAGGATTTTTATGCAGCCATAAGGTCTCATGGAATGGAATATTTTTGTGGAGTACCAGACTCACTGTTAAAGGACTTTTGTGCATATGTCACCACAGTAACCCCGGCAACACATCATGTCATTACCACAAATGAGGGTCAGGCAATCGCTTTGGCATCAGGCTATCACATGGCCACAGGGAAGACTGCTGTTGTATATTTACAGGTACTTAGAAATAAAGTTTTTATCTTACTTTGGTTATAGAATGATTTAATTTGATTGTTTTGAATATAAAATTAATTTGGTTCTCTGCAGCTACTCTTCTGACTTTCTACTGTATGTAGATCTTAAAAATTAATTTAAAAATAGTAAAGAAAGCAGTCTTATTGGTGTGGAAAATAAAGTGTAAACTGTTCAAAAGCTTGACCAAAGAAATAAAGAAAAAAAAGATTATTACTTTACAAAAAAAAACCATGCACACTTGTGTTTCCAACTATTATACATATATATAATATGTCATTTGTACAAAGTCATGTGTTGTACGGTTGTTTCATTTTTAGCTATTCATTTATATTATTATTAAATATTATATTATATATTATTTACATATGTAAGCTGTTGCACTATTCGGTGATGAGAAAATCATTGTATCTCAGTGATAATCTTTTGGCCATGCAAGTGAACCACTTGCGTGTTGACCTTCCAATCATTTGAACAAGCTAGTTTGTTATATAGCTTGTGCTTTCTTGACTCAAAGAGGTACTGTCATTGACTAAATCAAGGTCACATGGATGAGTTCAAATCAAATGTTCCCTTTCTAGTCAACATTTCAAAAATTGTTGACCAACCAGTGAACATTGCTATTGCTCTGTCACATTTGAGAGCAGGAAAATTTGGCAAGAAAATTGGTGCTCGCACATACTAAAAGTTCATTTTTGCAATTTTGACTATTGTTTTCATTCAAAAACGAAAATGGAGCCACCAAAGAAATGTTTTGCTCATCATACAAATCAAAGATGAAATGGGAGAATGCCTTCAAAAACACTCAACACACAACAAGGACTGTTGTATGTTTGTGTCTCCACTGTCATTCTTGTAATAAGTTTGTTTGTTTTAATAATTGCACTTTTTATTTATTCAAATAACAAAACACATAATGACTGCTCCCTCGGGAAACATCTGTTTTTTTCCCTCGAATCTCAATGGTTTCAGGAAACAAGACAGATGTTTCACTTGCAAGTAGTCATTAAGTGTATATTATGCTTTGGTTTTTACATTGGAGAAGGTGAAATGAGAAACTGATAATGTTGCATGGTTCAGTTACGACATGGTCTTAGTGCCTATTTCAGTGACTTAAAGATACAGAATTATTTGTACACTTGCATTATCTACACTTGTGATTTTCATTAAAGCCACATCTCACCAGTATTGCACTTTCAGTAGAACTTATTATTTTAGAACTGCAGGAATCTGAACCTGTTTATTGGCTATCCCATGCTGAAACAACTGTTCCTGGCTCCTACCATCCAGGCTCACTATTTATATTGCAAATTTAAAGGGTATTGCTCTTTAACAACATGTTTTTAGTGCCCATTTTTGTGGCTTTGTGCTATCTATATTATTTTGCAATTACGTAACTTATATAATAAATTATTTCATGTTTTGTAGAATTCAGGAATTGGTAACATTGTCAATCCCCTGATGTCACTAGCTGTTCCAGGTGTGTACAGCATTCCAATGTTACTGTTGGTTGGATGGCGTGGTGAACCAGGAAAGAGAGATGAGCCTCAGCACATGGTGCAAGGACAGGCAACACCAGGAATATTAGGTACCATATCTGGCTTGAGTATAAATCAAGATTTTGAGAATTTAAAAATTTACCAAGTTTTGTACATAGGCAAATAACATAATGTACCCTTTTCAGATCTCAAAAAATTGCAAATTAGTATACAGTAGAAGGTATCAAGTGAGGTAGTTTACTGGACATAGTAAACATAATAGAAGAATAAAACTTAAAACATTGGTGAAGATTGCACATAATACATGATAACGAAATTGAAAAGGAGTGACCATAAAAATTGACTAGAAGTTTTAAAGATGATAAAAAACAAAAAAAATTCATGTCTCTTAGTGCTCATATAGAAATAGAAACTATATTTTTTGACATATTTTAAGAAATCTTGATTTTATTTAGCAAAACACAAAGATTACTGACAAAAGATAAAGCCATACTAATAGGGACGATAACAGGTTTGTGAAAAAAGGGAAGATATTTTTGGATACAAAAAGATAAAATTAGGATCAGTCTCCCAATAAGAAAAATGCTCTCAGTGAAATAAATGGGCAGGCGTGGTTGGCACAGTTTGTAAGATCTCTGCCTTCCAACCACATGGTTCCCAGTTCAATCCCCGGTTTTGCAGCGATTCGAATATTAATTTTGTGCAACCTTCTTTTCCGCCTAAGCCAACTCAGCTTTCCATCCTTCTGGGGTAGGTAAATGAGTATCAGCATCTTCTGGGAGCTAACCTGTGATGGATTAGTTTCCCATCCAGGGAGAGTCAAAGACTCTCATCTGCTTAACAATACAGAAACCGGAGATAAGCGCCGGCTCCATGGGCCACTAGGCTCGTAAAGGATTTAGCTTTTTAGCTCTCAGTGAAATAGACAGACCATAACCAAGATTACTATCCTGCTGTTTTAAGACTTTTAAATATTGGTCTGACAAGAAGCCATATCAGAGATTCCTGCATGGTAGACTTGCACCTTGCCAATGAAGCTAATCAGGTGGTGATTTATAGGTTTTTTGTTAATTTTTTTTTTTTTATGTACACCTACATGAGCTTATATTTATGACGTTATAATTTAATTTTTCTAGCATCTTGTGGAATTCCATTTCAAGTATTACCAGATTATATTGAAGGAGCCGAACAGGTAGGTACTCATTAATTGCTTGTTTTGTTTGCTGAGTTTATTAATGAATGAATTATAAAAGAGAAGAAACAAGACACCCTAGTGGGCCTTTAAAAGGTCTGACTATCTCTGATCTCCCATTATTTATTATTTTGGCTGGGTCAAGTTTCCATACAATCTCACATTAATTTTTAATGCAATTACTCAGATAATTTAAAAGCCAAGGAACAATCAGAACAGCTTTGCCAGCCAATATATGCACTAATATTTGTCTGTTCATTAAATCTTGTGATCATTCTTGAGCAGTGAAAGCATGTTGAGCTAAATGTAGCAATAAGAACAAATTAAACCATTTGATTATTCAAATACAAAACTAGAATTATCATGTTTTTTATCCAACACAAACACCTTCAGGATACAGTATACCAAACAAAAAATCCCTTCTCTGTTGCGTAATAGTAAATGTCAAACAGCATGGTCAACTGGCCTGAATACAGTTTCTTCTCTGAACTGCAAACCAAAAGTGTGTGGTTAATTCTGATATTTGCAGAACACAATTGTTTCAAAATTTGCTGTCTGCCCTTTGGTTTAAAGATAATAATACTGTATAGACATTCCTTCTTCCAGAAGGGTAAATTTTTCTAATCCGTAATCTTTAGAATTTGATTGACATGTTATATATTTGTGATTATCATGAACACCAGCAGACACTTGAAATGTATTTCCTTCTTTTTATTACATTATGACTTTGTGATGGACAGAGTGTGCAATTAGTTAAAATTCAATTTAATTCAAGTTTTAATCGCATGACCGAAAGAGCATGCATTGTAGGAGTCAAACCACTTTTGAATCATAGAGTAATCAACCATCAGCTTAGCTTGTGATCAGCAAACAGTTGAAATCAATGCTTGCAAACCTTTTAGAAGTGAAAGCGTTGTAAATTATAACTGTATTACTCCAATTATGTTCAATGCTGGTAGAAAAGTGGAAGTCATTGATGAGTTTGGTGTTTGGGTACCAGATATTATAAAAGAAAAGATCAATGAAGCACTTACAGTGTATCTTTTTGCATTCCTCTGGTTGCCTTACTGACATGATGCAAATTTATGCCTAAATCCCACTTAAGTGGGGTGGTCAGGATTATGCATTGTCCGTGAATATGTTTTTATGTGTTTTTTTTCTTCCATGAACCCAAATAAACCTATACCCTTTAGAATGGTATGGAAAAGGGTCAAAAAGTCACCCTTAATTATCCAAACTTTCAGCATATCCAAAACTACCCTTATGTAAATTCAGTTTAACTGTATGGATTATTTATGATGCACTTTGTAACAAATTGGTTCATTTGTTTTGAAGTACTGTAGAGTTAATTGTGTTTTTGTTGGTAAGCATCTTTTTCCCCTCTTAGGCTCTGTACACTGCACGCAAACACATGGAAACAACCAAGGGACCATATTGCTTGCTTGCAAGGAGACAAAACTTTTTACCTTATAAATTGGAAGGAGAGCCTGACAAGTAAGTTAGTCAATTGTCAGTGTTAATCGTAAATGAAATTTTAATACTTAGATCTCCCTCTTCTAAAGATTTTTTTGAAAAAGAAGATGTGGGGTGGAGAACCTTGAACATAAATTAAAGAAAACGAGGTTGAGATGGTTTAGTCATTTAAAATGTAGGGATAAGAATAGCATACTTAGGAGAGCGATGAAGCTGGAGGTTGAAGGTAGAAGGCTAGTATTTGGATCTGAGTAGCCGGCGCGGCCCGGACGACTAGCCGGCGATTTTCGCCGGTTGCCTGGGCTTACGGAGATCACTGTGAGGTTGCCACACATTTTAAGTAACAATAGCCCTCATCAGCTTTCAGATTTCTCATTTATACGTATTGAAACTCTAACTAGCACTGTTTATAACTTAGACAAAGCTTCTTACGAATAGAGAAGCTTACTGGATCGCCCAGCTTTTTACACTTGCTCCCTTTGGACTAAACAAGAGTTGGGAGCAAAAATCATTTATTTAATAGAATACAATGTAATTAAACCAGATATTTTTAACCTACAGTAGAGTATTTATAGCTTTTTAGCTGATGAAAGCTGAACGGTCGAAAAGTTCTAGTTTTTGATAAATGGTTTTGTATCATAGCCATTGTTCGTCCCACATTTTTATTCCATTTTACAATTTTATTGGACATCGTGTACTGCTTTTCATTCATGGCCATAGTTAGGATTTTTTCAGTGGGGGGGAAGGGGGGGGGGGGCAAGTCCTCTGAGATCTTAAGAGGGCACTAATAATCTAACAAAAA
>JANCMA020329906.1:0-11795 GCA_024336925.2 Zoanthus solanderi | reverse complement strand
TATTTTTTTTATAGACAACGTTTTATTATTTCTATTTTATTCTATTTGAACTAAGCCATTTTAATTATTTACTTATTTGTTTTATAGATTCTTATTTGTTTAAACCCTTGCTTCAAGCTCGTGAAGTCATGTATCGCGCCCTGCATTGCAGTGAACTCAGATTTTGTATTTAATAGGGTGTGAGGCTTTCAGTTCTTGTTTTGTTTACAAATACACGCACTCGCTGGTCACACAATGAGCACGAAACTGTTCATTCTGCTGTCAGATTCGCTTCGTGCATTATTCAAATTTTTCGTTTATTGTGCAACCACGGCGACCGTGTATTTGTAAACAAAACACTCGCATCGGTCTCTAACCCTTAATTATCAACTAACCGCTGCCCTTCAAAAAACATCGCGCTTATTCAAAAATTTGCTGTACCTAAATAGCGTTGCTGAGTAATTAGTGTTTTTTGGTAGAACTGACAAATGAAAAACTAGCTCCCCCAAAAGGCAGTGCATAGCGGTTTGTAAGGCTTAGAAGACGTAATGATAAAAAGTTACCTAGTAATAGTGGTATGGATTCTTACATAGTTAGATAGAGATTGTTTTAGCAGTGTTGTTTATTAGTCTTTCGCGCAATGTAGCCGATAGCAATTTTTGCGAGTTCTAGATCTGATTGGCGTAGGAAGTCACGTTATCCATCAGTTTTAGACAAGGACAATTTGTTTAAACAAAGAAGCCAAAACAGCAAACAAACAAATTTTGACCTTTTCATTTTTTACTGGCAAGAACGAGATATTTTTCATTAAAACTAACTGAAAACTAAAGTGCTCTTCACATAAACTCCGAAGAATGTAAACAATAAATATGCACGGGTGCTAAAATATAAAAATAGTTTCTTATGTATTGTTTCTTGATGATAAAATGGATTTTTATCCACATATTTTGTGTTGAAATTTTAATTTTATCATTTTTACCTTGTCGTGACGGTTCACGAAAGCTCCCCTTTCTAAAGCCTTTTTTATGATATCCACGTCTAAGGAAGCGTCTTCGGTACCAACCCCCCCACCAACGACTCTCGGCTTTTTGACTCTCCAGCGTAACCATAATCAGCACTAGCAGCAAAGCTATCACGGGGAGTGTAACTTTCATAATTTTGGAAGCTTTCTGAGGAGTCGCAAAAAGAAGAAACGTATTCATAAGTTGTGTTAATATATTTCAAAAACCTACCAAAAATCTAGAGTTTTTTTGTTTTGGGCTATATATATTGACAGTTATTTTATTCGTGTACCATCTTCCTCAGGATAGATTCTCACTTGAATGAGCTTCTCATCACTAACTCAGTGTCTTCGAAAAAAAGAATACAACATTACCCATACACGCTACACAGTCATAGTAAGTAGAAACAAATTAGTGATATAAAGGAAACCACAACGACAAAAAGAACTTCAAACAAAACAACTTGCAAACAAGCTACCTTTTTAGAATTCAATTGCAATTGATATTACTAAAAAAATTAGCAATTTAGGCACGTGATCTTGTAATTCAATGTAGAAGCAGTACATGGAGATGTAATTCATTCAGTACATGTAGATGTATTTCATGCGGTAAATGTAGATGTAACTCATGCGGTAGATGTAGATGTAATCCATGCAGTACATGTAGATGTAATTCATGCAGTAGATGTAATTCATACAGTACATGTAGATGTAATTCATGCAATACATATAGACGTAATTCATGCAGTACATGTAGATGTAATCCATGCAGTACATGTAGATGCAATTCATGCAGTACATGTAGATGTAATCCATGCAGTACATGTAGATGTAATCCATGCAGTACATGTAGATGCAATTCATGCAGTACATGTAGATGTAATTCATTCAGTACGTGTTGATGTAATTCATTCAGTACATGTAGATGTATTTCATTTAGTACGTGCAGTACGTGTAGATGTAATTTATGCAGTACATGTACATGTAACACCTAATTTTAAATTTAATACAGTCTTCGTGAGAACTGTTACCCCCGTGCAATTAAATAATTATCAGTAGTTAAGCTCATAATTCAATTCAACTCAATTCAATTTAACTAAATTTGCACTTTTCTTTTACAGATAAATTTGTAAATACAATCAAATAAGCAGCTGTAAAATAGAAAATGTTAAATTAAAGTCTTTAAAATAAATATTACTAGCTGGTAGTCTTGGAGAGCTAGAGTAACATAAACTTTTGAGCTAGCTCACCTTAGTGAAAATAGACGTAACGGAGAAGTAAAGTTTAAATGATAATATCAAACTTTTTAGAGCCTCATAGGTCTAGGGGTAGGCCATTTGACTTTTGAGCAGGAAGGGGGAATGGATTAGAAGATTTCTACTTTGGCCAAAACATTTAATCATGAATACAATGAACAAACTTTCAAGCACTAAGTTTTTGTACTGGTCGGTGAACAATAGCTCGATACTAGGTCCATTGAGACCTTTCGAAATTCGCTTCCAACGATATGCCATCTTTATTCGGAACCGTCTTCATTCTACTGTATTTAAGATCTAGACAGTCAGACCGCGGACATGGATAACATGCAGTTCTGTTTTCTTTATACATGAATCAAAGAAGGTGTTACGTTTGTACAAGAGATGACTTTTTTAAAACATCATTTGGGTTTTGCCAAACTAAATTTGGTTTGCCAACTGCTTCCGTTGAACTGAACCACCACAGCGCTCCCTGTTCTAAGTGGTTGATCAATTATACCTCATTAAACCAATTTTACAAATAAAAAATATGCATTTAGTCTATCTAGCCTTAGTAGAACATTCTCAATGTAAAGTATCGGACACAGCAACTTTTTTAAATTAAAATCCTTAAAAGAACATTTTGCAGCTGTCTGGTATAAAACCTAAACTTCACGAATTGTGGTAACAGCACCAGTTTCTTTTTCAAAGGCATGTCTTACCGGCTTTCAGTTTGAATCTCAAAGGAAATAATGCAGGTAAAAATATCATAGATCTATACTAGCCTCACTGGCATTAGTTGACCCTTTCGAATTTTCCATTTATATAATTTTAATTATGATCTTAATTCGTGTTTTTAGAATCTTAATATTCCTTTTTAACTTATCTTTAATAATAATTTCGTTTAGTCATTAGCATGATTGTTGTCACATTTTAAAATAATTAGGAATCGAAGGACCTATGCAATGGCACAAGAACCAGGGTTTAGAATAAAATACTAAAGGTAAGATTTTGTTTTACAAACAAAAACTGAAAAAAAAAATTATCATAATCCTCGAGTTAGCGGGCAATTCTTTACGTGACTAAAACTCGTTAGTCGTAATATTGCAACAGCATGCATAAGTGTCCCTGTGAGCAATAAAATGTTTTCATGACTTTGAATTCACGATAATCTCTCACGTTTTCATGTTCACTTGTATTGCGATGGTAAAAACGTGGTTAGATTTATCCAATTTTTTTTTTTAAATGTAGAGCTTGTTAGGACTTTAAAGTTGGTTGGTCTTTCAGATTAATCTGATTAATGGCTCTTCCTGTTTCGTTAAATGTTAAACAAACAAACAAACAAACAAAAACGAGCAATTAAATTGGTTCTTACCGTCAGCCGATCAACTGCAGTTTGAATATCCAAAAATTTCAAAAATTTTCCAAATAGCCAGAAAATACTTTCGACGCTTTCGATTTAAAAGGGTACGATTAATCGTTGACATGCAGTATGCGATTTCTCTCAGAAGCAAAAGCCTTGGTATTCAGCAAGGTTGTGAGCTAAATGTACTTTCTTTTCCTGAGAAGTAAAACTGATCAGAGGCGCGAAGAATATTGTTATGCTCCTTTTGTAATAGATAAGCTCACAAGTGTTCATTGTCAAAAACAGCGCCCGCCTTACTTATCCGCAAAAGTTTTGATTGGTCAAGATATGAAAGTAATTTATGACTTCTGGCGGAAATTATAGGTTTGATGAAATCTTCCCATCAAAGTCGAACAGATTCATTTTTTATGTTATTTTTTAAAAAAAAACCTCTGGGATGAGCTTAATGGAAGACATCCGATATAGGTTCCCAAATTTAAAGCTTTTGAAATACATATGATATAAAGAAAGAGTGGAAAAGCTTCTCGAATGTTCACAGAATTGATCGATAGATGGTTTTCTTTTTCGAACGTGAAATTAAAAAAAAAATGTTGTTTGGTTAAGGAACCATATTTATTTGCTGCAACTTTGAACTTTTGCTAGCTTTGATTTCATGCTGGTATGACGGCTGACAAACTGAGTAATTCACTCGTCACCGGGTCATTTATTACAATTAATCTGTTGGAAGGACATCCAACACGCATCCCAGGAGGTATACGTCGCACTTTATCATATTCGGAACAATCCAGGCCATCATTGGTCATTCTACCGTAACCAGTTTGATTTGAATACTTCAACTGACAGTCAAATAAAATGTTACTTAACACAATTAAGCACCTTGACGGCTTTGTTGCCAAATAGAACATGCGATCCAACAAGTTTAATTATGGCTTCAAAAACACAATATTTCAGTGATTTGTGACTTGATGTTTGACTTCCAAAATGGTCAGAGCGTAAAAAATACATATGGACGCGTGTTTTGTTGACCGAGTTCATGTATCCAAAAGTCAAAATTTACTGAATTTGGGACCATTTTCCTTTAGTTTGCTTTAAAACGGGACTCGAACATAACGCTAAATGGTATGGGAATGTTATGCAAAAATGAAACGTGACGTCAGATGACCAACTATTCTGTCCAGTGTTGAGCTGGATTTACTCATGTAATATGCAAAGTGGCTTTCAGATGTGATTTTGGTCATTCCGGCGCTTTGGTTAGCAATGGATAGGAATGGAAAGCAATAATTGCTTACAAACAATTGTATGAAAGGTTACAAAAATTAATGAAAGAAAAATGATGTAAGCTATGGAATACCCAGTTCATATACATAAATTACTACATTAGCATGTTAAAAGAGGTTTTACATAAACTATCTATTAGTACGATAGCATGTGTAGATTTACATAATAAGTTTTGCGTTCTCTCTCTCTCTCTCTCTCTCTCTCTCTCTCTCTCTCTCCGTAAGTATGTTAGAACAGGCTTTTCATGAACTGTCTAATATGTGCTTCATGTTGCATCTGTCAGGCTATATGAATGTTTCCAAAGGAAACAGCACAAATAGCACAAATGAAGTGACAATTTTTAAAAATAAAACTACTCTTTTAATGCAATAGGACATGTTTCGATGTTACTTAACATTGAAATATGTCCTATTACATTCTCTAATTCATTTTAAAATAATTCATCAAGTTAATAAAACAAAAGAAATCATAACCGTGACCATGGTTTGGAAATGTGGTCTTAATTAGCATATATTTTTACGATTTTATTTCTTCGTTTAGTTTCGATTGAGAAGATATATCAAACACTCGATAAAGTGTTTCATCACATTTCCAAACACTTCGAATTTCGTCAAAAATACTCCGCTGCGCGTCGTATTTTCAACTCTCTTCTCAGTGTTTGAAAATGTTATGAAGCACTGTCCCTCGTGTTTGATATAATACTTAAAAGAGTCGTTTTATTTTTAAAAATTGTCACTAAATGAATATATATTGGATTTGACATTCGATTACTGGGTAGATAGATTATCTTTTTATTTCAGCAGCACTCTTTAATAATAATATATAAAACTTTTAATTCTCCTTAACGTTCTATTACCAAGGAATCGATTACGTATCAGTTAGTGTAGCATTCATCAGTAAGTAAAGAAAAATAACTGCTAGTGCCTAGTAGGGGAATAAAAAGTGGGATTGAATTAGAACTATTGTAACAAAAGCATTACCAGTCGAGAATACCATTTTTCATTCAGTAGTTTCTGGTAAAGGCGCCAAAATATCATAAGTGCTTCTTTTTAAAAAAGATTAAATGTCTCTTTATGGCCATTTCTTAAAACTGTTCTTCGCTAACAACCAAACAGGTTAATAATACTTAACAGAAATCCTGTCACATTTCAGTTAAGTATTATAAAATTTAGTTATTTAGATTGTTCCGTTTGTACCATCGCGTGATTTGAATTAAAAAAATACTGTTTTTTTTTTCAGAGCATGCACATCACGACGAACATACTAAGATGACACGCTATTGTTTGAATCTCTAATCTTGTGAAGTGGGAATGGAAAGCACGACATTGTTATTGAGTTACTGTTCGGGCACTTGATTAAGGTATGGCACTGTGTTGCTACTAAGAAACTTTAAACTTTGATGCTTTCGGAAAATTTTAACTACCAAAAAAGGACGCAAATCGTTCCTTTTATATGCAAACATTTGAAAATAAGTTATGTTTACATTTTATGTAACAATAAATATTTGTTTTTTTCCCCTTGTGGTTAATTAAACATACTTTTAAACGAATTATAGCTCTTTTGAATATTACAAAACCACCGAGAATCAGATTTTATCAAAAATTTCTGATACGAACGCGCGCATTTTAAAAAAGTTTGCAATCTGTTTACTTAAGGTATTAAAGTTGCGTTTCCGCCTTTATCTACAAATCTAATTAATTAATTTATGTTGAAAGGCCATTATTTTAACTGATCACAAAAATAACATATGGTGACACAGCAGAAATTATTTTTATTCTTACAACTGTTTCCATTTAACACTTTAAAAGGTATTTTTATGTTGTCCTGATTCTTTTTTTTTCGAACTTTAAATATTTCTTTATCTTGTAGCTATTTTTAACGTTACTGCCATGGCATATGCTCTTAAAAAAATTTTGAAAGATATTTTGCCACATGGTCTCACCTTCAATAATTTCAGTTTCACATAACTCTCTTTAACAATGACTGTACCATATTTTTTACTCTAATAGTAACAGTTTTGTATGCTGAATTTAACGGTAGTAATCCTATATCAAGTTTATGTCGCATGTTTTGTTTTAATGGTTTTACCAGCTTGGGAAACAGTTTTGTAAGAACTGACAAAATGATGAATTGTTAGCCAACGAACCAATCCTTCATGCCATTTTTGAACATCGGATCTAATCACACAAACATAATGCGTAGTTTAGGCATTCAGAGCACAGGAGGATTAAAAAATTAAAAATGGTTCCCTTATTGTAAACCTACACCATGCCAGTACAAATGTATTAAAACTGGAGAGTATAATAATCTTTCCTTCTCACTGAAATATGTTTGTAAAAGCACTCGGCAAGGAGATATCAAAGAAAAATATAGGATTGAACAACAAAATACACAAAGCAAATTAAAAGTTAATTGAGTTAAGTAGAAATTCAGTTTGCGTCATCAATTGAATAACAACAGTCTGAACCAAAATGTAGTACTACGTTTTTTTTGAGAGAGAATTTCTTGGTACAACTCTGGCAGCCGGGAGAAGAAGAAGAAAAAAAAAAAGACTAATGGCCTCCTGGGAATAAACTAAACACCGAGAAGCCATTACTGTGCTCAAAGATAACTCAAATGGATTTAGAACCTAATTATAACAAGGGTCGGGTTTGTTAAGAGTGTAGAAAGAGAGTCAAGGACAAGGGTGACCAAAGTAAAATACATGACCGCTAACTACATGCAACACTAAGTAACTGGTAAACCGAAAAGTGCTAAACTTATAATTATGCTTTCTTTATGCCTCAAGGGTGTTAGATCCGTGTTCCTGTATTGATCTCACCTTAAAAACCTGCGCACAAAATTTTGATTCCAAAATTTGGAGACGCAATTTGTTTCGACCAAAACCTTGATCTGTCCTTCAAACAAAAGCTCTTTTTAAATGCTAGTTTATACCCCTTTTATATGAGTATTGCTCGTCAAAACCGAGTTGCGTTTGTGTTTTGCTCGTAATTGTTCCGGTGTCTAATGACTTTAACTCGATAAACTGTTAAGCCTAAAGGAATTTACGTTTCTTCCGCATCAGCTAATAGAGTTAATTTAAAATATATTAACCATATTTGAAGCTTTCGCTTTGATATCCATTCATGAAAAAGACAGAAGTATACAAACAATAGTCTTAAAGTGCACTTTGGCAACAGAACAATCTTGGAAAATGTTCAATAAGACAATACTTTCTCACACCCTACAGGACGATACTATTGTGAAAACACTTATAAAATTCATATTTATCGAAGTGTTTTTCCGCTGCTGGCTTAGTCTCAAGAATTTAGAATGCTTTGGTAACTGCTAATACTAAGTTACCTTGAAAAAAAGTGTTCCAATTGCTTTATTAAAGAATAAACTTTAAAACTGAATATAAACAATGTTCCTTTTGGTACTTTGGTTCCAAAAAAAAAACTTATATGTATATTTTATTGAGTTCACTTCCTTTTCATTTAGTTATTGGAAAATACTTTACCTGCCTATAGTATATCTTCTCAACATACAAACGCAACAACATGCAGCTAATACAAGCTCCTAATTCCACTCAGTGTAGTTTTCAAATCCACTAAGTGTTTCCGCTCTACTAACAAATTCTTATGACCTTAAGAATATTCTTCCGCACCTGCTAACATAAACAACTACCTTGGCCAAGAAATCTAATAAACAATCAGTTTTTAAATACGAATGGAGGTATTTAAAGAATGCTTCCCAGACAGATTTTGGTAATTATTGGACTATCCTTGAAGCATTTGTTTTTCATTGAGTAAAGACCTTCAGAGAGGCCCTTTCACCGAAAACGCTGCTACACATAATTATTTTTAACCCTTTTAGTCCCAGTTGTATTGTTAAATTCTCCCTACTTGAGCCCATAATTTTCATCAAACAAGTTTGAGAGAATTTTACTTTTAATCTTCAGTAGTTTGCTTTGTTTGATCAATTCTCCTTTTCTTATTACCAAATGTCTTATTTTGTATATATATGTTATCTAAGGAGAAGTTGGGTTTTAAAACTGACTGCGACTGAAAGGGTTAAATGCAACAGAAAAAGAAATTTTCATCACAATGTTTCCGATACATAGTTGTCACTTTTCAGGAAGACTAGATATTATTCTTAGTAAAGATTTATGCCAATGTCTTTTAAACCAGACCTTAATTCCGAAACTATGTAAGACATGCAGTAGGTACGTTCGATAGTCTCCAGATGTCTTTCATTTGAAAGCAATGAAAACTCTGCTATATAAAAAACAAACAAACAAAAAACAAACAAAAAACAAACAAAAAAAAAACATAGATTCTTTTTATTAGCTAGAGAACAATATGTCTTTTATGTTCAAATTGTTTCTAACAGAGTCGGGCAAATTTTCTATTTGACTTTACCTTTCAACCAAAAATTCTTAGAATCAGTCCTTCTATCTTATATGAAAAAAAGATAGTAAGAATGAGAATATAACCATATAAGTTATGTTGTTGGTCGTTCTGCATGGTGTTCATTTTCAAATGAGCCGTTGGCTATGCTAAAACCCACCCTGAACCGTTATACTATATTTTCAGCAAACAAGCGCCATTTTTTTAAACTGCATAGCTCCCAGGGACAAACCTGTTTTGCAGTTTGAGAATTAATTTGTAAAGAGCCGCGTAGAATTTTTCGGATTGGGCCTGCTAGCTCGCGCATAGGGTGAGCCATGTATCACCCGTAAATGTAATACCAACCGTAAATGTAATATAAACCAACTGTAATTGTTACATGCTATGCAAACTTAGTTTGAAATAGACAGTTCTGATTGGTCAGATTGACTGAGATCGCAGTCAGCAATAATTAAGATGTTTGCTTCACATCCGGGCTTGCGGTCCACAATCAGTTGTTCCCCGGCAAGTTGAAGACCGTTGGCCCGGATATAAGCTACTTAAGGCTGCTTCGCTTATAGCTTAAGGCATTCTAGGCTGCACGTGATCATTCGGTGACGCGTGAAATTTTGATCACCTGACTGAATGAACTTTATACTTTGAAAGTGCCGGTGTGGCGCTACAGTTGTGTTTGAACTGCAGGTAAAGATATTTTTAAATGCGAGAGCCAGTCAACTAAACTATCGTACAAACAACGGCACAAACACCGAAGAAGAGATTCACTTCAAGAGCAGAAGAAGACATTTTAAAACTGCTGAAAGAAAAGGACTCAAAAAATACTCAACAAGTAACAAAAACTGCAGTTAAAACCTTGAGAGAGTCCTGCGAGTTTGAAGTCTTAGGAGAACAGAATGTCAAGCGAAAATGTGCACTTTCATGCAGTTGCATTTCTACAAAGTGTTCTGTAACTTTTAATTTTAATTATAATAAATAGCTACATAGAAAAATAAACGCTAAAAACTGGACGTTTCGACTACTTCTTGTAGTTATTCTCAACAGTAATTATGTAAATAACGTATTTGAAAAATAAATCTTTAAACTTAACAAATGTTATAAATAAATATCCTCATGGGAACAGTTTTGCCTTTACAGAGTCTGATTGGATGTTGAGCGATGGATTTTTACTCTTAATGTACAACATTTCATAAATCAAACAATCCAATTTGGTCACTTTGAAAATACTTGGAAAGGTCTTTTGTGTCCAAAATTTTAATTATGTCCGTTCACGTGTCTTCCGATGTTTGTTTTTCTGTACTCTTCAATCCGTTGGTGCAAATGCCTCCGTGTGAAGCCAACATAATTTGCACCGCACAAGCCACATTCAAATCTGTATACTGTAGCTTGTGCGATGCAAGCTATGTTGGCTTCAAACGGAGGCATATGCACCAACGGATTGAAGAGTACAGAAGAACAAAAACTCGGGAGACACGTGAACGAACATAATTTGGACACAAACGACCTTTCCAAATATTTTAAAATCTTAAAGCGCTACACGACCAAATTGGATTATTTGATTTATCAAATGTTGAACATTAAGTATAAAAATCCATCGCTTAACATCCAATCAGACTCTATAAAGGCAAAACTGTTCCAATGAGGATGTTTATTTATAACATTTGTTAAGTTTAAAGATTGTTTTTTCGAATACGTTATTTACATAATTACTGTTGAGAATGACTACAAGAAGTAGTTCATGAAACCACTCAACAAAGGATCTTGGACTGTAGCAAAGAAATACATCCTACCTGGAGATTTCAAAGTGCTTGCAGCATATATTACAAACAACCAAGGTCCTATCGGTTTTAAGGGAAGTTTCAGCAACGGAATCATAACTGGACCCGGTGCCGAGGGAGGATGGAAATGCGTTCAGAAGAAGCCGACGGGAATGTGGAAACTGCCTTTGTACAATGACAGGAACTGGAAAGCGGCAGAAGCCCATAAAGGCCGGAACATCAAGTGTATTAAGAACAAGGCAAAATTCATTCACGGATCAAAAGAGAAAGGTACAAACGTTTCGTGCCGCCGTGTCTTCAGAAAAGGTTTTTATACAATGATACAGTTTTAGAAAATTTTCATTTGGCTTACCTTTGGGCGAATATGGTTGGCGCAGTTGGTAAGAACGACCACAAAGTCGTCAGTTCGATTTTTGGCACTGCCAAGATTTAAATCTTTGTGCGACCTTCTTTTTCGCCAAAGTTAACTTAGCTTGTCATCTTTCCGTGGTAGGTAAATGAGTACCAGCGTCTGCTGGAAAGCTAGCTTGCGATGGATTAGTGTCCCGTCCAGGGGGAGTCAAAATTTCTCATCTCCTTAACACCACAGAAACTGAACATAAGCTCCTGCACCACCAGCCGTCTTGGCTCGTAAATAATTACTTTACCTTTATTGTAGTTAAAAGGGCGGGTGTGGTTGGCGCAGTTGGTAAGATCTCTGCCTTCCGACCACAAGGTCCCCGGTTCGATTCCCGGCTTTGCCGAGATTCGAATATTTGTGCAACCTTCTTTTCCGCC
>JANCMA020329803.1:0-11796 GCA_024336925.2 Zoanthus solanderi | reverse complement strand
CAATGTTATATTTACATATTTATATTTTTATTTATATTAGGTAATTTTTAATCATTAGATGTATTTTAGTAGATATTATTTTGTCAAGCATTTTTATCATGAGCCCCGTGCTCGAGAGATTTGGGCTACCACTCCCTATGTAATTGACATTAAATAAATTATAAATCTTATCCTATCTTATATATACAAAACGCTAAGGATGCCGGACAACTAATCAGTCCGTTTAACGAATATGGTTATGTCTCCCGCTTCGCCAACCTCGTACCCAGGCTTATTAATGAGTTAAATGAGCCAGGGTACGACGTTGCTGCTTCGTCTTGCAAATATAAACGAAAGAGAAGCCGTAAAAGATTATTTTTAACCAACCCCTTTCCCAGGGCCTTTCCTACAACATAGGGAAAAGCCCTGGGAACGAGTTTGATTTTTAACCAACAACTAATTTTAATTAAATCATTAATATTATTGCTTAAGGCATTCAGAATAATTTTGAAAGTATGTTTTTAAAAAAACTAAAAGTATATGATGAACTGGGTGAGACGGTGTTGACAATTTATTTACATCGCTTTACGACGTTTATGGGAGATACGAAAAAATAATCCAAAATGAGCATGCGTGGAGAAAGCCTGCCCTTGGAAATAACGTTTGACTGCACACTAATAAGTAGTATTGGCCTAACAGATCGAGACTCAATAAGTCTCAGCCAAAAGGCTGCGAAAGCTTTTTCTTTTCTTTGTCTAAGAACTAAAGGGAATATCTTACTGAAAGTAACTTTCTTCAGTAGTGAATATTTTTTCATCTTTGATTTAAGAAGTCGAAAACTTTGAACAAGGAACTGACATCCTTATAATAAAAACTTGTAACTTGAAAATCTAAATGTCTATAATATAGAGCTTAAAGAGCATGGTTACTGTTCTTCTTATAAGTAAGTAGGTAGTAAAGTTTAAACATACAGACAAAAAATGTGAACCAATACTTTGTATAGACTCATCGTTCATTCGCCCGTGAGGTCAAATTATTGAATGTAACCTCCTTCAAAGACTGTATTTGTTCGGTTTTTTAAAAAACGGAAAGTAAGCGCTGCCGCTGGCAGAGTCAATGGAAATCATACAAAGAGTATTAAGACTTTAGCTTTCGTATTTTAAAATAATGCTTTTGTTGGCCAGAACGCATGCACGTGATATTCAGGTAGAACTTCTGTTCTTGGTACCATAATCAGACAGGCATTTTACTGGGTTAATAAGTAGTTAGTCAACCTCATCCCTCACTCTTCCCTTCGAATTCCCTACTAGCATTATTGTATTAAAATAGATTATCCCCTTTTTCCACTCTAATTTCCCCGACCGGATAGGTACAAAAACTAGCTTTGCGGAGAGGAGATACAAAGGAGATACCTAATGAATATGTTATTTCAGACACTAAAAAGATATCGATGCATCCTGGAACACATCCTGTAGTTTTACGTCGCAATAGGATTTTACGGTCTGTGGCACAAAGATGAAAATCACAATTATTTATGTTTTAGGGTAAGCAAAGTTTTAAAAGTAATGAATCGAATTTGTAACCATTTATGTGGTTTCCATATAAGTATTTGATAAAAACTAAAGTCACGATGGGTGAACGTTCTGAATAATCGTTTCATTGAAACCAAGGTAAATAAAAGGATGCACATATTCTATTATCATTATTTCATTCCAGTTGTAAATTTCCATAATTTTAGTGCTTGTACTCTTAGGTCCCGAATAATCGTCCCTCTCCAATTAGAATTTTTGGACATTTTTCCAACCAGGACATTTTTATTTCAACCCTTCAATCCCCGTTTATTTGGGACCTGAAAGTAGTCCATTGCTGCATGAGAATATACACACTGTATTCAAGGCTCCTTGTCAGTTATTCATCTTGTTTTAACTTTATAGAATGTTAATTATATTATTATTAAATGATAACTGCCAAAAAGCCAGGCGAGCGAAGACGCGAGCCTGGCGAGGCGGCAGCATCATAGAACCGATGCACGTGTAGAAACCAGGGAGAAATAATCTCGACCTGGATGTGTAAGGTAACTTAACAATAGATTTTGTGTGAGCTAATTACAGCACGAAACATTTTCAGTGAACAAACAGCGGCTTATTCATTTTATCAAAGACATTTTGTCAAAGACATTTTATCGGATAAGTTTCCGGTACAACTGATAAAAATTGCCGTAAAAGAGAAACAAAATGTTACAAGAAAATTCTTTATGCTCGAATGGTTTTCACACGTAAAGTACGCGCTGAGATATTTCAGTAAAATGAGAGCGCTCAGTACTTGCACAGCTCAGTTCTGTCTTGCTCGTTGGCACTTAGTGATAGCTATTACTAGTAAATATAATGATGATAACAAAAAAGTGATAATGATCATGACGATGATAATAGCTTTGTCTTTTCGTCCCTTGCAGATCTTGAGCAGATAGATTAAAGTAGAGAAATGTCTGTCGACAGACGTAGCAAGTGTTGGAGAGAAATGGCAAACATGGCAAGCTGTAGAGACATTAAGAAGAAAGAGATTGGCTACTTTACTGACTGAACAAAATAATAACTGGCTGAATTTCCAGGGTCGATATATATATATAAAAATTGTTTGCATCAACGTATGTGAGAAAGTTTGGATTTTTTGGTCTTAAAATATCTAATGGTCGGCTCCTATCATGTTGAAATCATATATAAATATGAATGTTTATACTCGGATTTTAGAGTAGCTGTGAAGCTAATTTCTCCGAGTTTTAACACACATGCATGACACAATTAAAAACCCCAACTGGTAGGAGGCAAACCAGTTGGCAATTTACAAAGTGTAGTGGACATGACTCGGGGCTCCCCCCAAACAAATCCAGACAGTGGTCAGAGTGGGATTTGAACCCGGAACATCCGCATGCAAATCCAGCACCCTGACCACTGAACCACGCTGCCTCCCGTCGATGGGGAAATAAAAAGAAAGGCTGTTTCAGGATTTTTGGTTTTCAGCTGTTGCTGATATGCACAAGAGAAGATGGGCCATGGGGACCTTTTAAACAACTCTAAACGTTACCTCCTAAACTTCATTGCTGTCGCAGAGAGGTCAAATTTAGCAACCAAGTGGATTCAGCAAAACTAATCAATGAAAAGGCAGACTGCAAAGAAGAATCTAGACCCGCTAGAACTCAGGGTAGACTTTGCACTCACAAATGAGACCAGAATCCCTTGCGCACCACATCATTGACGTTAATCAGATGCACAATGATCTTCTTTTTTACTCTGCTACAACAAACAGAATGGTTGGTATTTGACGGTTTGATTTATTTAAATTTAGACCAAGAAATACCGAGGATGAGATGTATCGTGTAAAATAATTCAAGACTTCAAAACAGCAACTGACTGTACCGCCGGCAGCGACAGCAATCATACCGTATTGGTAGGCTAGTAGTTAGAAAAGTACAATGCAATTTGCCAGGAACTGGGGAAGAAGTAATTTGGAAAATTAATGAATGTATCAACGCTGGAGGATAAAATGACACTCCATGGTCATCGAGGAATTTATGGTCTAAGGGAACACAAATTTGTGTATTGTGGAATGCTTCGAGTTTTACCTCCGTTGCGTCTGTTGTAGGATTTCCGCCGAATTTGTGCGGAGGTTTCGCATGTTTGTACTGGAAATGTTTTTTATCAATTCATCATTTATTTCTTTAGGCCAATATGAATGCAGATCTGTCAGTAAACGTTAAATAAAATCCGCAAAAAAAGGCTTTGTCCAAGGTTGTTCACTAGGGTCTTGTTTGATTTCCCTTTCACTGTTAAAAATAACCATTCATTCTCCTGGTTTTCACTTAATTTTGTAAGGTTTACATACAAAGTTTAGACATTTCCCATCCATAAAAATTGCATCAACGTATGTGAGAAAGTTTGGATTTTTTGGTCTTTATATATCTAATGGTCGGCTCCTATCATGTTGAAATCATACATCTAATTGATTGCAACTAATTCACACGTGTCATTCTTCGTCATGTCCTAAATAGGGACAAATCTGCAAAATTTCTCCAGGAATTCCAAACGCAAACGCTGAAAAAATGGAGAAAATAATTATGCTATAGTATAGCACCATTCGTTCTGATCTTTTCTTCACAATCAAAAGTCTCCATGAGAATAACATCGAAGGTGAGGCAAAAAACAAGCAAATTGCCATATTGAATGAAGATACCCACCCAAGAGAATTTGAATCATGCTGGTACTGATATCGGGTACTTACACTTCATTTATATCAAATTATTTGTTTTTTAGTATATATAATAAGGAACAATTTGGTTTTTCTATAAAAATCGTGACTGTTAAATTAATGTACAAGGAATCTGTGGAAAGCGTTGCATGTGTTAAGTGAAAGAAGCTGTAAATACTATTCATTGTGATCGCTACAATATCCTTTTTGCTATAAAGTAATGATGTTGAATTTTTAAAATAAACCTACAAGAATGCCAGACATTAACCACATGGGTGAAGTTGCTCCCCTCCGGTCGCAAGCCCGGCAAATGCAGGCCGAACTGGCTTCTACTTAAAGTTGCATCTCATGACAGTGATAGTAAAAATATTTGTTCTTATTACAGGGACCAATTCTTGTAAAAAAATCTATCCCATCTTTCCATTTTGAACATTTTCCGTATTTATAGGAATCACATTTTCCGCAGACGATGAAGCTCTCAACGTAACCTTCTATAGAAGACTAAATAAATTTATAGCTGAATCCTGTTTCCTCCTTCTAACATCAATCCCTTTCCCATCTTTGCATGGTAAAAAAGTCCACCACGACCTTGATAAATACATAAATGAATACATTTTTTCTCATTGCACGTAGTCAATATTTATCATTGTTATATAGCTATAGTGTGTTTTCAACTCAAATGCGCACTCTTATTGGCTAAATCGAATTCACGTGGATGAGTTCAAATAAAATATTTCCCGTGGTGAACATTGTTATCAGGCTGTCATGTTTGGAGCGGGAAAGAAAATTTGTCGGGAAAATCGGTGGCCGCGCGAACTAAAAGTTTGTTTTTGCAATTTTGACTGTTTTCATTTAAAACCAAAAATACAGCCCCCAAAGAAATGTTTTGCTCATCTTTTAGAAGATTAAGTTGGAGAACTCCTTGTATATAGAGAAAGATTCCATAAACACTCAAAACGCGGCACGGTAGGGCCTGACGGGAGACGAGATGCTCACCTCATGTTTCCCCCACAAGGAAGTTTTAAAAGATCCTCTTAATGCAATTTAATGTATCTAGAAATTATAACAGAAAATAAAAGCGATAAAATTATCTTTAGCTTCTTGAATTGAAAGCACTATATTTGTTTTTGTCAATTAAAAGCTTTATGGGAACTGTCGAATGGTTATTGAGTTATATCACAATACATTTTGGTATTATAGCAGCTAGTTTCTTTGTGCGAGAAACATACGAACAGATGTTTATTTTTTTTTAATTTCTGTTTCACGTGCTGTTTTGACCCACTACCGATATACATAAACATTAAACTTGCCTGGTTATTCGGTTAAGTGGAAGATGGCAGCAGGTGAAAAATCTGCATGTATTATCAACCTTCTACATCAAAGATTAGAAATGTTTTTTTACATAACATGAAATAAAATCAAGAAACAACCTATAATTCTTCATTAGATAGTTTTCGACGGGAGCTTTATTAGCACATATTTGTGTTTAGGAAGTTTACATAAAAGCGAAATTGGAAGGAAGAGGTGTTTCTAAATGTGAATCGTGAAAAAAAAGCAGCAAAGATAAACACATAAAAGCATAATTTGCATGAGGCTGTCAATACTGAGAGGAAAAGCATAAAACTATGTATCCTTGTTTAAAGAAAAATCACAATTTTCAAGAAAAAAAGGAGTAGACGTCACGCTACGTTCGACCACACGTTATCATAGGCTAAAAGAAAAAACGATTCTACCAATTAAAAATAGAAATAAATTCTGTTACCATATAAAGATCCCTTCTCCATAGCCATAGTACAGAGCGTCAGTGACATTGGGGAAAAAACAAAAAACAGTTGTCTATTCCATTTATTCTGTATGAAGATGAACAACACAAACAGCCGGCATATTCAACCAATTCCTTCTCGTACAGGTGAACTGGTGGCTTGGTGTTTTGGGTACGTAGTAATTGGCGCTCTAACAATCCTTGGTAACAGTGTAACCATTGCAGTCTTCATGAAAAGGAATTTTCAACGAAAGAAGCTACATTACCTTCTGATTAACCTCGCTATAACTGATCTCACAGTGGGTGCAATATCGGTCCCTATACAGATTGCCATTCTTGCAGCAAATATTCAAAAAACTGAACTTGCATTAAGTGTGTACCAAGCACATTTTTTCTTTGATGTTCTCTCTGGAGTTGCTTCAATGTACTCCATTGCATTCATTGCAGTTGAACGGCTAGTTGCAATTTCTTGGCCCTTAAAACACCGAATGCTAAATCCATGGCATTATGCAACAGCAGTTGCGATTCCTTGGATTATTGGCACCATAGCAGCTGTTGTTTCACGCAAATGAGATATCCCGATTGTAATAATTTGCCAAATATCCTTACCTCGAAACTTGTTAAGTAACTGCTATCTGAAGGTTATCTTTACATCTTAAAGGGTAATGAGTGTATTACCTCAGGTTCAGTAGGTAAAAAGACTGTCACAGTAAAATGGAATTTCAGGCTATGTTTAAGCTTGTGCCTGTTGATATCTCAGGAAGTAAAAAATGGCTCATCGCTGTAACAGGCTATAGTTGTTTATAGCTGCTTTAGTTTTTAAGACTGTAATAGATTGATTTGTTGTGTGCAAGGTGTAGGCGGGGTGTACAAGTAATGCTTTAGGGAATACATACACAAATTCTATAATATAAAGTGTGAAAATTTCAATCTTAAGTCTGTATTTTTTAGAGTTCTTTATCATTTATCGATTCTACAAAGCCTGCCTGTTGTACAGAATTGTAACCACTAGATAGATTATGCATGTTCAGTTGTAGTTGAGGATGACACAAGTGTTAAAAAGCGTCCAACCCTTTTCTTACAAAAGTTGTGCGTTACTTTTATTCCACTTTGGAGACATCGTAGCTCTATAATTATATTAGTCGTAAAACGTTCTCATCAAAAGAATAAAAGTGCTTTAAACTATGTACGTCAGTAGTTTTACAAAAAGTTAAGTTTTACACCGTAGTGAAAAGAGTTTTAAAACTGAAAACTAAAACTATGTAGTCAATGCGTAAACGTTTTACCCTTCGTTGCTGTTATTCAATTGTGAAACTGAACAGGAAATACTGATCAATGTCACCAAACACAGCAAATAATTCTATGGTCGCCGTTGGAAATCATATGACAATGTAGATCTGTTGTAGGCCCTTTTACAATCATGATCTTTTGTTTAATATTAAACTGAAACCATGCAATAATCATAGATAAAATAATTTCTAATATTTTGATTTACTATTATTTCACTGCAATTCACCTTCAAACTACGATCATAACTAAACATTAATAATTCTAAAAGTTATGTTCAAGCGGTCTGATGTTCTACGTCGAGGAGCAACAGATTTAAAAAGCTTGACTTAGACTTGAAATAGAGCTTGACTCACAGCATAATTTGTCCACACATTGACAAAGCTCGCATATATCTACGTTATCAAAATTGTGAATATTGAAAAATGTTTTAAAGCGGGAGTTTGCATGACAAATGTACAAATTATACAGCATTTTTAAGTGCCTTCATAGCGGGCATGCGGCCCCATTGAAATGGACGTAAGTTCGTTGATACATGCTGGTTTTCCTTTCAATTATAAGAAGGTTTAATTGCTTTACTTTTTTTATGACATCCTTTTAATCTTGAAATGAGTCACCCCTCCGCACTATTGCGCGGTATATGAAGTTTGTATAACGTCGTGTTTTGGCATTGTATATATTCAACTTTATTTCTCGCAATGTTTTACTGTGTTTTTTCCATTTTGGCCATTTCCTTTCAGCCTTTGATAAAGTCTTAAATCGATCACATCCGAAACTAATTTTGAAATTGCACTTAAGCAATATTATATACAATGTTCAAAGCCACAGCCGCGCATTATAACTTAGATATATACAGCTTATCTTCAAACAAAAAATCTTTCACATTACATGCGGAAACTATTTTGCAAAAATTTTGTTCAGCAACGAGGTTTGCCACTTAAAATCGACAGTTTTCTCTTTGAAAACCACGCCATGCGATAATCTCCCGAAAAGTAGTCGTAACTTGAGAATTTAGCCGACAAATAAAACATTCACCGATCCGGTCAGTGTTTCTTTAAATTACCGAACAAATTACAAAACAACCATATAAGCAATGGCTCTCCCAGAATCTAAATTGAGTCGGCTGAATTCTTAAATTGCTGCAACAACCCAAAGATACACGGTACAATTGGAATAAGACCAGTGTAGCACTCCTAACTGATCTATACAACTTGAATGGAACCATTCAGTATTATAACACTGACATTTGAACTATAAGTTAATGTATAAGTACATTTCCCTAAGAACGTAGAAGCACAAATGATAAAAATACTTTCAAATATACGTATATTTGAAAGTATTTTTAATGTATAAATCTTGGAAAATATTTTTCAGCGCATCCGGATACACACATGGCTAAAATACAAATTAATCTACTTAGCACGATGAAAGTTTTTAATTCCACGTTCTAAAGGTATTTGAAGCCTTGAAATGCTTTCGAAAGTTTGTATTCTGTTGCGTGTTGAGATCACTCACATTTCGTTGTCTTATAGTGAACTCGTCTGTTGACGCAAAACTTGCGCATAGCTAGGATACGATCGACACACACGGATGAAAAGAATGAAGCCCTTGTCTCCCGGCACGAATACTGATATACAGCAAGGAATAGAGGTATAAAACAACAAAAAAATAACAGTTTATAAAAATGAATCCCTATAATTTAGTTTACATTTCGCTAGAAAAAGAAAAAGATCAAAATGTCTACAATGTTAGCTGGTTTAGTATTCTTTTAAAAAACTGATAATTGTTTGCCCACGACACAAGGAAACACGGCATCACACCGGCACTATACTCTATAGTCATTGTTCTTCTCAGACTCGATTCTTGTTTTTTCCTTTTTCTCTAACGCACGGAGTCGTTTGTGCTATATAATAGCTATGGCTGACGTTGGCTAGCGCTGCGGCAATTCTGTATTTTATACTAGTCTTTTGTATATCATCTATTATTAAAAAGAAACGGCTCGGACCATCTGCTCAGACAGGAAGTCATTTCTAGCTGTTCGCACTAGTTCAGTTTGAACTCATTTCATTGCGTTCTGTAAAACTTTTATTACGTTGACTAACAACCAGTCGACGAGAAATATTCATTAACCTTGTTTTTGGCTCTTTTAAAACTATATCAGCAAGAGTCATTAATCAAAACTCAACATACAAGTACAACCAATAATTGATTTCTTTTAAGCATGTTGGGAAATTTTAAATTCTAATATGTTTTTTTCTGTTTCCGTTGAAATAATGATTTCTTCATGATTTTATAAAGAAGCAATACTAAGGTGGTATTGTAGGCGGTGATCAATTATTTATTGATAATGGAAGCTACTATATGTCTCGATTGAATACAAGTATAAAAGTACCCCTGTGAAAGCTGTTTTGGAATCATTTAGTCGGGAGGGAACCCTTTTAGATGATGTTGTAAACCCATAAGTTACTGTCTTCATTGACAATATAATTTTTCCAGAACGACAGCTTGGCTAATGGGTACTCAGTGACATTCACTACTTTGCAAAATAAAATACGAAATTTAGATAATCTTAATTAACTTTTATTATATATTAGTGTTGATCATTCAACATTGAAAACCATGCAATAATTTTGAAAAATAGAATTAACAAAAACCGGTTAGCTTTGGTTTCAATGTAGAAGAGTTGTGTTGTTAGAAATGCACCTTTTAAAACTCATTTGTTTCATAGGAAATTAGGTTTTCAAGGCCATCAAAAACGCAGTAGGATATAAAAGCAATATCGTCGTGAACATTTAATGAGGAAATAAGGTTTTAAGAAGAAAGGTGGCCGGGCGTCACTTTGTCTGATCTTAATTCACAGTATACTGAGCGATGGACTAATCTTTAAAATAAAAACAGTGGAAAACTTCAAAGAAACATTTTGCGCAGGACAGATTTGAAATTAAAAAAATAGCTTGATATCTTAAAGAAGAAAAATCAACTTGTAAAACAGCTTAAAAGGTAGATATAAAAAACAAAAACAAAAACTGAGATTTAAAATTTCCTGTTTTCTACATGAAACTTTTGAGTATTAACGCACTGTATATCTAATAATTGAGTACAGAAGGCTGAAACAGATATATACCTTTAATGCAATCTTTAGTGTTCAAATTAATGGTGTCAAAGTCATCCATTTTTTATCATCTTAAAGTATTGTGTCTCACGTATATTGGTTTTATCATGGACAAACAGTTTTCGGAAGTTTTCTGTTGGCCATCTATTTTATAAGTCACATCCGATTGTTATATTGAAATGCTTTTAGCAAAGCCACTCAGAAGTTTATAAATATTTTATGAGCCTATGATATGAAATTATTATAAAAGATTGATAGTCCCCAGAGGGAATATTCATGCAAATACATTCATATTCTATTCGTTTAATTTATTGATATGAATTCAGTTTTATCTCAAACTCAACGTAAAGTCTTAACTTTGGACTGCAATTAATCAAAGAGCCACTAAGGGGGTGGTCATGAATATAATATCGTTTATATACGGGCTCCTAAATAAATTCATATAGCTATCCATTTACACCGCTGGAACATATTGTTTAAAAAAATTACTTTCATTTTGATCTGTACTAAGAACTGAACGTGTCAGAAAGAAATTAGAGGTTGATGTAGTTTCTAAAGATTGTTAATGCTAGTTAAAAGAACTATTAAAGGAAAGAACAAAAGCAAATTGATCTCACCCACTTAAAACTTCGTGTCATTATTTGTACAAAGCTCATAAAATTGCTCAAAAAAAGAAAAAAAATGCTTGAAAACAAAATTTGATACATGCATGCATATATAAGAAACGATTCCCTCATTACCACAGTTCTACAACATTTCTAATGGAGGAATGTTGTAAAAAAGATCATTCAAAAGAAATCACGTTTCAATTAAGTTTATAGAAGCAGATATTTTGTAGAATGTAGGTTCTATTCTTGTGCAAAACATACGGAAGAAATTCAGTATGCAAATTGTTGAGAGAAAAAAGAAGTAAACATTTGTGTATTCCAACCACAATATCCCAACACTAGACTTTTATTATTTAATGTGTACGTAAATAATCAAAGTTTCCTTTTGTCTCAAACCAATCAAGAGACAAGATTTTACTCTAAGGGTCCACACCTTCTTTATTTGTGATTCAAAAGGACAAGTTGATCCTGGAAGAGAACAGTTATTTCAAATACAATTGTATTACGATTTATGTGACAATAGTTGTTCAATTTTTAAGCACTTAATTAGTCGTCTTTTCAAGTATTTTTTAGAAGAAGATGAACACTACGAATAAGACGTCTGACCACAATCTGCAACCAATTCCTTCTCGTACAGGTGAACTGGTGGCTTGGTGTTTTGGGTACATAGTAATTGGCGCTCTAACAATCCTTGGTAACAGTGTAACCATTGCAGTCTTCATGAAAAGGAATTTTCAACGAAAGAAGCTACATTACCTTCTGATTAACCTCGCTATAACTGATCTCACAGTGGGTGCAATATCGGT
>JANCMA020329697.1:0-11797 GCA_024336925.2 Zoanthus solanderi | reverse complement strand
CATGGCCCTCCCCATGTTTGCACCAGCCCTCCCCCCCCCCCCCCTCTAATTTTTGACCGGTCCCTAAACTAGACTGAAGATTTAATACAGGATGCCTATGCTATCCCACTCAGAGTTTAACTCTCTCAAGACAGGATACTAATCCTTATCCACTATAAAGAACCTACCAGCGAAAGCTGGACGTACATATTTACTAACCTCCAAGGATATTAAAATGCTGAGTCAAATTAGATACTACATACTGTATATACTGTAGATGTATACTAAAATTATTATCAATGTTAAATTAATGTAAAACTGGAACTGCAAGGGAAAGAAATGACAGGAGAGGAGAAGTGACAGGAATACAAAAAAAAATAAAGAAATAAAAATAAAGAAATAAATAAATACTTTATTTAACAACAGTTGCGAAGGAAGTGGTTGCCCATTCTTCCTAGCCAGAGGCTAATTTTTAATCACATAACAGCTCAGATCTTGGCACGAAAGCTGAACTTGCAGAGGGAGG
Source organism: Zoanthus solanderi (assembly GCA_024336925.2). Lineage (NCBI taxonomy): Eukaryota > Metazoa > Cnidaria > Anthozoa > Zoantharia > Zoanthidae > Zoanthus > Zoanthus solanderi. The sequence continues at coordinate 11,292 of JANCMA020329697.1, read as the reverse complement.
AAAACCGGAGTACCCGAAGAAAAACTCTTATTGTAAGACTGAGATTGACAAATCTCAGTCCACCTGCAGGCCCAGGAGTCGATCCCAGGTTGTAGAGGTGGGAGAAGAGACTGGTGACCACTATGCCAACCTGATTCCCCAAGAAATTAAAATGAAGTGGAGGGAAAAAGCGAAAATGACAGGAGAATGGTGAAAAAAGTACAAAACATCAATAAACAAAATAAATAAGTAAAAGATAGTATAATACACCAGTCCAGTAAAATGTTAGGATTCAAAAAATAACACACTTAGGAGTGCCATGGAGCTGGAGGTGGAAGATAGAAAGCCAGTTGGTAGGCCAAAGAAGGTTTGGAGTGAGGTAGTGGAAGAAGACATGACATGAGGAAGTTAAACATCACAGAAAATATGGCAGAGGATAGAAAACCGTGGAGGCGACTCATATATGATGTCCAACCCCAGGAAAAGGGAAACTAGGGATGTTAAACAAAGATGATGATGATGAAGAGGATGACCAGTCGGAAGAACACAATATATGACAGAATCAAGGTTGGATTGTATATTAAGGAGATTGAAACACTTGAGCTATAACTCAAAACCCATGGATGTCTTTACAACCTGCAATCAACTAAACTTACTTTGTAAGAAAAAAATATTTAGGAGTGAAAAATATCTCACCTTGGTAATAAACCATCCACCTTCTCTCAAAAAATCACAAGCTAGCCTCAAAGCTGACAAAGTGAGGTGAGCTTTAATTAAAGAAAAATTAGTAATTAAATATTAGTATGTACTATAATTTCATACAGAAATTTATTACATACTTTCAGTTGGTTTTAAATTAAAACAAATATTTACTTTATTTCTTAATAGAAGTATTTAGAAATATTTAGTGGTAATACTTGTCATAGTAAATGACTGCCCTGTAATCATTTACACGAATTTGTTATTATTTGAGGTGTATTATTTGTAAATGTATGGGTAACCTGAGACCTACGAGCCTTTTGCATGGTCAGCGGTTTGACACTTGTAACCACCATCTTAGTTTGTTGTAGTCATTACGTTTAAGATACAATTTATGTTGATTAAAGCCTAACTTTCAGGTCAATCTCATACACAGTACTATTGACTACTGGAGCTAACTTAAAGCCACAAAAATGGTCATTAAGGCCACAAGTTGCCAACAGTCAAGCTTACTATTACAGGATTTTGCTTGCTACTAACATTAACATGGTCTTAGTGCCTATTTTAGTGGCCTGAAGGTAGCACACATTTAGTCTTTTATATACAAGTTTGATATAAAATTTTATGATTGAAGCCACATCCCACAAGCATTAACTTTTCAATATTGGAAGTCAAAGTACCGGTATGATCCTGTTGTGTGGTCATTTTTTTCAAAATAGATTAGAATATACTGGACAGGTATGTATACAGGATTATCATTAGGATTTCAAGTAAGCAGCTGTTTGGAGTCCAGTAAGAAGCTACAAAAAAAAATTGGATACAAATCGGGGGGTCCAGGAGCATACTGTTCCTGAAAATTTCAAAATTTTCTACCTCTCAGATAAGATTTCCTGTAAAAAATGAGGTCAAAGTCTGATTAAGCTGATTACCTTTTTTATTTTTTCCTACCGTGTTTAAATGACATACTTAACTTGAGTAATACACATGTGTACTGTTGAAAATCTTTGAAGCTAGCTGGTATGGGTAATACATGTCACGCGCTATTGCAGAAGTTATCTGTCAACATCACACATAATTTTTGGTTTTTTTTAATATCAATGGTAAGGTTTTATTTTCTTTTTACAAAAACATACACAGAAGAACAAAGATAAAATTCCCAAAATATGAGCCTATAAACTGTTTTGTTTGTTCATGTTCTCTTTGTATAACATGATTTTTCTTTTCCTGATAAATTTGAATTATCTTCTAAACGTAATAGCCAGTGCAAAGTGGTCACACAGCCGGCTTCTAATGACAACCCTGTGTATAGTATTAGAAGAAATTAATATTGAATTTTGAGATATGCTTTTAAAGTTTGAAGAAAAGTGCCTGATTCAACAGCTAAAGAAACATACTTTATTAGTAACTTTCAATAAAAATATTTGGAGTTTACTAGCACCTTGTGAAAAAGCATCTTGTATCCACGCTGATCCCACATTAGGGGCTCCATCATTCAACACACAGTCTGCTTTCCATGTCTGAAGTTCCTTCCTCAGAAGCTGTTCAGTAATGTTTGGAAATGAAAATGAAATGTTAGATGTCCATTAAACATAACTGATATTAATTATCATACAGCACAATACAATAATTGCCCTATTTTTTTTTCAGCATCAAGATCAGCCCATATTGACTTTATTTGAATTTCAAGACCTCAAACTATATGACTAATAGGATTCAAAATTCCTTAATAATTGCTTGCAAACTCAAATTTTTGTGCAATTAGTTCATTTTTCTTTTGTAATTTGTAAGAAACACTTCTCGTTTGTTTGCCAGGATGGGAAGAAGATTTAAAATAATAAGAACAAACAAAGTTCTAACACAAACATCTCAGATTGATTAAAATTAAACTGATCTATGATCCCATAAATCAAAGAAGGCAGTCTAAAATGTTAAGTACCTGTTTACATTTCTCAGTAGTAATATCAGCTTGCAATGTGACAACATTTCGTATGGCCTTAATGGATACCAAATCAACACCTGAAATTATATTTGTGGGTAGATATTGTTGAAAAAAGGAGTCAAAGTACTGTACATTATTTTTGTTGAGTAATTGTCCAAGGTAAAATTGCCCCGAGAAGGAATGTTGTTGATTTTGATTACCTGTACAAAAGTAATTTGGTCATGTAACATGTAAGGATGAGAATAGCATACTTAGGAGAGTGATGGAGCTGGAAGTGGAAGGTAGAAGGCCAGTAGGTAGGTCAAAGAAGACCTGGAGTAAGGTAGTGGAAGACATGAGGAAGTTAAAGATCACAGAAAATATGGCAGAGGATAGAAAACACTGTTGAGGGCCAACTCATATCATGTCCAACCACAGGAGTGGGTAACTAGGGAAGTTAAATGAAGATGATAATGATGATGTACAAAAGTTGTTATTAGAATTTACTCTTTTTTAACATGGGCAATCATTCAAAATATCAAAGATATTACTTGTGGCTGCCAAGTATTCATAGCGATGTTACTTTTCAATCCTTTGAAGTCTGCTCTTCCTATCACTGCAAAGCAGAGTTTGCCAAGTATTGGATTGTTCACCCACTAATAGGTAAGTGAGCTGGCTGCATGTCATTGTGAGACATGTTAATTTTACCCTACTGATGACAGCATTGTAGCAACTTACACTAATTCTGCTCAGTACAAGAGGAACCACAGATTCAGACTGAAAGGCAACAGGTGGAACTATTTAACCCATAGATTGGACCCTAACAGGTGTAACCACTTTGGGTAAGAGCAGACATAGGAGCAATGGTAATTAAGTGGTAGCTCCACATCCTCCACAACTCCAGATCTCTTGATCTGGGACCTTACCACCGCCGGTCACACTTTAAAGTCATACCCAGGACCAAGTCACTTCAGTCTCTTCTTAAAATTCAGTATGTCTATTGGATATCATGGCAACTGCACTTTCATTACATTAATGCCAAAGTAATATTATGTAATAATTTTATTGGTAACCAAGTAATTAATATAAATAACTCACCAACAATAATGCTGGAGACTGGCATGAACTTTGAAGCAACCTGTAACCTGAAAATAAAGCAAATAAAAGTTAACATAATCAAACCTGATGTTTCCAAAATGAACATAATTAAAATTATCATAATTTCCGGAACATTATACATACATAAACTATATATTTTATTCATATATAAATTATATGAGTCTTGCTTCTTTTTCACATTTGCTTAAACTGCAGGAATAACAATGACTATCTATCATTCATAATGTCATTGTTCACACTGTGGTGCAAATTTGGTCTTCCTAATCCTAGTGCACAGGTCTCAGAGAGCTTTTGGATGACCCATTGCATTTAATATCCATACCCCCTAGTTGAGGACCATCTTACCATATCATCTAGCTTAGCCTGAAGAAATTCTATCGTCAAGCACCTAAAGGCATGGTTCCAAAGGCATCATGCCATTTAGCTTAGCCCCCTGTAGGAATTGTGCAATTTAGCTTAGCATCCTGAAGACATCGGAGGTTGAAATCTGCTATCCCAAAAGAAATCTACATCACAAGAGTGGTATTGGATGACCAGCTGAAAAGTGACCAAATTTCCTAGTTGTGGTTTCGGTGCTCAGTTCACAATCTTGAGCACTTTCAACAAGGTAACTTAGAGGTCACATGTTTGAATCCTATTGAGGACTGAAAAATTTTTTTGGGAGGGATACTCACTCATAGTTGCCTAAAATGCGTAGATAAGCGCAATGCTCGTTCATAATGCCACTATTTACACTGCAATTCAAACTTAGTCTGCATATATTTCTTGTGCGTTTCAAAAGTGGCATTGAATGTCCAGCTAAAAAATGAACCGCTCTCTTATATATAATAGTTGTAGCTTCAGAGCTCAGTTCGCAAGAGGTCTGCACCGGTATTGCACTGGTCACAGGTTTGAATCCCTTTAAAGCCTGAAAGGTTTTTTTAGCTTCTCATTCACAGTTGCTTTTAATTACGCAGAAAACCTCGACGATAGTTCATAAAGTAACGTCATAAGTGAATTGTTTACATCTCATCAATTAACAGATCAACTTATAAAAATTGCTGTTAAGCTTTTGATTACCGGAAAATAAGCAATCATGAACTTACCAACCGCCGGGAGCAGCACATAAATCAATAACACATCTCGATTTTTCAAGAAAGCCAAATTTTCTGTTTAATTGGATAAGTTTGAAGGCAGAACGTGCTCGATAACCTGAAATTATTCCAAAGAAAATTCAAGAAATAAACAAAAAGATACACTTATTAGTTATAACTGAAGTTAACTTTACCTGTTTCTTTGGCTAAATGATAAAATTTGTCTTTCCTTCTTTTGCCTGTTTTGACTTTTTTACCCATAGTTTTTTTAAAACAAACACGTGAAGATTTTTCAGATTCCCCCGTTTAGGGAGAATGAGGACAATTTTTGGGCAAGTCCGCTGTAACGCTGTAGCGCTGATGCGAGCTTAGTTTCTTTTGGGCACGTGGGCCGCCATCTTGGGCCTTGTGAGAATTTTGAGTTAATAATCTTTTCAAAATGTCGCGATTTTTTGCAGCAGGAAGCTCAGAGAGTGAATCTGAACCAAGTGAAGATGAACAACCGACAATCGTCGCCAAACCAACCGCTCTAGCGGCAAGGTAATCAGTAAGAATTTTCCATTGAATTACCAAGGCAGAAAAATGACTTGGTCTATGACTACGTATACCTCGAGAAATAATTGGTCGCCTAATTGTCAGTTAGTTCATGGAACTACACAGCTTTCTTTATTTGAAATCCCGTTTTTATCATGATTGGAAAGGCAGAATTTTCCTTGTTTTCACTGGTTGATGTGATTATATGGTATTTTGCTGAAACTGCATTCCACAAATATGTACATTCCCGGCAGCAGATGAACTTTTTTTCAAAATATACGTGTACAGTTTTAGAAAAGCAGAATGCGAGTTATATTGCCAGGAATATATCTCTTATATGGTCCAGACTAAAAAGTAGGAGGTCGAGTTATTAAAAAGTAAGAAATTTAGATGTAGTTGTTAATAACAGGTTTTTTTCAACCTATGTATTTGCTATGGCTCGTATTTAGATTACCAAACATACTGTTCTCTTTGCCTTCATATCCTGGTAAAAACCTCGGCAAAGTTTGTGAAAATTTTCAGATAGATGAAAACCCTCAACTGCACCTCAGGTTCTCACTGATCTGCTCTCAAATTCTTCCAAATGGTCATCTCAGTTTTCACCAGGCTATCAAGGCATGGAGAACAAGCATGAAAAGGACACCTACCTTACCTTACCCTACCCTACCCTACCCTACCTTACCCTACCCTACCTTACCCTACCCTACCTTACCCTACCCTACCCTATTTCCTGGCTATTTATGGGTAGTACTTTTATTTAAAGTGCATGTAACACTTCATCACTGACACAAAAATTGATAGTTTCTCAGAAGAAAAAAAAACATTGACACTTTTCCACTGTTCATAGCTCCCAGAACTCAGAATTTGTGTTTGTTACCAGTTGGATAGATGATGTTGTTTCATGACCGGTGAATGGCATTAAATCTTTTAATCTTTGAAAAAATTGAAATGGTTGGTGAGGAAACTTTAATTTAATAATATCCACCAGTTATTTGTTTAGTAAAATGTGTTGGAGTCCAGATAACACCACTCATATATTTGACAATGAATCAGAATTGCAATTTTAAATGATATTAAATTGCCATTCCATACATCCGACATTTACATCTGACTTTAGGATTGGAAAACTATGGTGATGATGATGATAAATCTCCATTTCATAATTCTTTGTTCCATGCAAAAAAAAGGGGGGAGCTATAGTCTTCCAGTTCCAGTACCCCTGACCAAGTGTTCATTGAAGGATTGATATGGGGTTGGAGGCAGTTGCTGATAATTGTTGTTTGTGTTTACATTCAATTCATTATAGGGCTTTTATGTTCAGTGATGATGAAGAGGAGACCAAAAGGATTGTTAGAAGTCAAAAGGATAAAAGGTATAAAAGTTATTGTGAATTCATTTTTAAGCAGTATTTTTATTGTATAATATTGTGTAGTTCATTTTCTCATTAGCCTTTTAAAGGGGAACTGAACCCTGAAATCAATTTTTTTCAAATAGAATCCTGAAAGGTGTAGAAACCTTATTTAGAAGTTTATTTTGTCATATCACACTAATTTTCCAAGAAATTCTAGTTTGAATGTGCATGTTTCATGCTATCTGGGGTCGTTAAGCATGGGCACTTCTCAACTTGTCAGCGGTAAGTGAAGGTAATGTGTGATGTAGGTTATGGGGAAGTAAACGAGCGATTCTACTGTTCAGGGTTCGAAATTAATGGTAGTCCACTAGTCCACACACCAGTAAAAATTTTTGTGGACTAGTAAACTTGATTACAATCTAGTATGTATTTTACTCATCCAGTAAATTGGATGAACATAAAAATAATTTTTCGTTGTTTACACTGTTCATGTCAACTTCACAACTTCATGCACTTCCACCTTCTAAAGTTATCTGATTCATGATCATGCTGAAACTTTTTGATTCATTTCATTCATGATCCAGCACAAGTAGAAAAGTGATTTCCAGCACGTTTGTAAATGAAACACTTACAGGAGTCAGTGAACTAGTCTAGTACCATCTTGAGTCAGACAGTATATTCCTATTTCAAGCGATTTCTTAGGCCTTGTAAGCTTGCATTAAATAAATATCTCCTAAATCTGGTCAATTCGAAGCACTGCTTGTTTTATGTATTATAAATTCAGTCATCATGCTTGTAAACATGACAAATTCAAAGACAAAGAATATTTCAAGAACACTCAACACATCAGTAAAATAATCACAGCTCTTACTGTTTATTCACATGCTTTCCCCTTCTAAATAAATTTGATACTTTTTACATGGAATAGTGAGGAGAGCCTTGTTGTAAATCATTTTTAAATCGCTTCAAATTTGTAAATTCTCAAACTCTTTTCCATCTTTTCTTTTGTTTTTGGGTGCGGGTTATCTACCAGTGCAGGTAATCGGCTGATTTAATTTTTTTCTTGTTGCCAAAATAGTGGTGTGGGTAATCTGCCATGCAGTTAATCACCCAAAAGTTACTGCTGTAATTGCAGTAACTATTTCAACTTACAATTGCTTAAACCAAGTGTTTTTGTTTTTGCCTATGCGCATTTATTTAATAGTGTTTTTGAAATTTTTTCATTTAGTGCTGGTACTCTAAATTACTGTGCATCTTTTGTGCATTAGGTATGAAGAAATTACTACATGCATTAAGCAATTGAGAAACCACAAGAAGATTAAAGATATGGCTAAAATATTAACTGGTTAGTTTTCACATATTTTTAAAATTAAATCGAGATGTTTGGTTTTAGTAATATTTCCTTATTTGTTTTAAAAAGTGTACGTTAACTTGGCTAACTATGCCATGTTGTTAAGACCAAAAAAGCCAAAACAACTGTCCATGGCTGCTTGCATTAAGCTCACTATTTTTTATTGTAGATTTAAATGATAAAGCTCACTACCAAATGTGGCTTAGTGCCCATTTTAGTGGCTTTGAGTTAGCTACTAGCATGTTTGTTCTTGTACAATATTGAACACCATTAAAGTTTTGCATTCTATGAAATCTAGGTTGATAGTAGAATGGACTATTAATAAAAAAAGAATGGTTAAAATGTGTATTATTTTTGGTTTTTAAACTTGTTGCAATTTAAAACTTGACCGTGATCATGACTTTGTACAACAACTGATGGTTGTCATATCCAGACATTTCAAGTTTCATTTAGCATATGTTAATGGTTCAGCTCTGTGAATCATTTGTAGTATTCAATTTATTTTGATGTCAAATATAATTGTGAATTAGATTTCTATAGTGATTCAAAGTCACCTTCATTGATTGGGTCATTAATTTAAGATAAACAACTGGAACAGGCTAGAAAAGTCAAACACCGACAAGAATATTTGATGCTCTGTTGTCAATTCTAGTTCAGGTTTTTGCTTTAATTGTTGCTTTTAAGTCTCTTTTTCTGATCATTTGCTCGCTCAGTGATGGATGGCTTAAATTGTATGCTTTCCATTGTCCAGTAAACGTTGGGTGGCATGTAACACTTAAACTATTTCTTATCAGTTGTACTTCATCCTGACTATAATCAGATAAACAATATTGCTTGTACATACCCACAAGGATCATTCACAGTGTCACTGGTTCGATACAAACTCGATCAAAAATAAAGTCAGGTAAACATATTTATTTAATTTTTGTTCTCAATGATTAGTTTTAATTACTTAAATCAGTTATTGTGTTTTGCCATTAGAGTTTGAAAACCTTGGAAAGGCATACTCAAAAGCAAAGAGTGTCATCGACAAGGAAGGAATACCACCATTCTTTATTCGCTGCCTAACAGAACTTGAGGATTTTGTTAAAGAGGTAACTTCATACACTTTCTCCCTTTGATAATAAAAGTATTACGTGATTCCAAATCAAGCAAACCAACAAATTTTTTTTATCGAAGTAAAAAGAACTTAAAAGTTACCTCTATTAAACAAGTAGCCTGATAGCCTCATCACTTTAACTTGACAGAACTGGGAAGACACTGAAGGAAGGAAAAAGCTGACCAAAATAAATGCCAGAGTGAGTCTAATTTTTAAAGTTGTAAAAAGGATGTGAGTTATTAAATATTTTAAGAAAACTGACCATGGCTCAAAACATTCATTAGACAATACATTGAGAATCTAGTGCAAAAATGGCATAAGTGACTTTTGATGAAGTTCTCAACTCTCACTAGATTATCCCTATTAACTCTTCTTAATTTTTGTCAGACTTTAGCATTCCATGCTAAGTCACATTGCTTTTGCACTAGACAAAAATGGCAAGTGAATTTCGATCAAGTTCTCATCTTTCTCTACATTATCCCTATTATCTCTTCATAACCCTTGGGAGAATTGAACATTTCATGCAATGTAACTTTTGTTGTTTTTGCACTAGACCCTTCAGTTAAAGGTGGAAATGTTTCGATTATTGCTTTGGGTAGGATTTAAAAAATAAGTTTGGAATGTAAGCATTTTATGTCCTAACAGATTTGAAGCCAATACATAGACTTTCTGGTTAGATCATCCATTCTGGTGACTTTAAATTCCTAATTATTTTTGCAAGTTCCAACAAGGCTTACTTTTATTAAAATTTTAAAATTTGTTCCTCTAGCAATCGGGAATTTACTAGACATGGAATCTATATATCAGGAGTTTATCTGTGACAAATTCTATCTAGATCATCCCTTCAACTTTTGTAAAGGTTATTTCCCTGGACTAATGTATTTTATGTTAACCTATTGCCTGGTGCTTGCGGGTCCTTAAATAATTCTATTTCTATTTTTGAGATTTTATGGTCTTAATTATTTTTTAAAAAACAGCAAAAATGCTTGTTTAGATCTTAAAAAGTTTAAAATTTGTTTTAAGACAAACTTATTAACCTCCTCATATCTTAAGGCTGTAGCATTCTGTATTTTTTCGAGTTTTACATCAGATGATTTGAGAGACTAGGTTTTGAATTTCCAAAGTCTGGGCCTTAAAAAGTTGTAATTGAAAAGTTTTATTTATAATATATTTTAAGAGCTTGTAAAACCTGTAAGCACCCTATAGTGGACCTATATCATAGTATTATTGATCCAGAGGATAATAATTATTCAGTTGAAAAAAGTTTCATACTATTGAAATAAAAATATTTGTTTTCTGCCTCTGACATTTGCAGGCACTGTCAACTTTGCGACAAAAACTGAGAAAGTACAACAGGGACTTTGAAAATGAAATCACAAAGTGTCGTGAGGTATTACAAATTCTTGTTCTACTGGAGATTTCAAGTGCTCGACTTTTATGGTTGTCTGGTCATCAGAGATGACTGTACTCTTTATTGGGCAACCAAAAGTACTGTAGTACTGTAGTTTAGTCATCCTGTGGGCAACAAGAACCAACTGATTGACATATAGTTTCTGTATATTTTTATTTCTTTTGTTATAAAGATTTATAGAAATTATTTTGTATTATTTAACTTATTGATGTGAATTTTGCTCCATTTCCTAACTTGCTCATTCTGTTGAGATAAATTTTCACATAGATACTACATTTTTTGCCCCTGTATAATTCAAGTTTGATATTTTTTGTCAATTTTAATGCTTCAAAACCTTGATTTGTACACAAACAAATATGGTAATTTATCCCAAGAAACTCTGAAAAATGCTAAGATATGAAAAGCTGGATTTTTGAAGTTCTCGGTATGTACCAACTCTGCAAAGTGTGAACCTTGATATGGGTCAGCCACATAATGAGAGGAGGCAGCCAGACCACCTCACCAAGCAGGCAGTGAGGTGGCAAATGACTGGAAGGAGAAGGATAGGCCGATCTTGAGAAACTTAGCATTGAGTGGCAAGGAGAGGATGAGGTGACAAGTTGGAACTTTGACCAAGCTGAGACTTATGCGAGACAGACAATGGTAGAAAGTATCATTCTGGTGGACCCTGTGCGAGCCATCAAGGCTCATAATACTGACTCATAACTGATAATAATATTTAATAATAATAATAATAATAATAATAATAATAATAATAA